>JARQOD010006889.1:0-41067 GCA_033576555.1 Oophaga sylvatica | reverse complement strand
AGTGGGCACATGGATATGGTGGAGGTGCTAGTGGGGCACATGGATATGGTGGAGGGACTAGTGGGGCACATGGATATGGTGGAGGTGGCTAGTGGGGCACATGGATATGGTGGAGGTGACTAGTGGGGCACATGGACATGGTGGAGGTGACTATGGGCACATGGACATGGTGGAGGTGACTATGGGGCACATGGACATGATGGAGGTGACTAGTGGGGCACATGGATATGGTGGAGGTGGCTAGTGGGGCACATGGATAAGGTGGAGAGGCTAGTGGGCACATGGATAAGGTGGAGGTGACTAGTGGGACGCATGGACATGGTGAGGTGACTAGTGGGACCATGGATATGGTGGAGGTGACTAGTGGGGCACATGGATATGGTGGAGGTGACTAGTGGGCACATGGATATGGTGGAGGTGGCTAGTGATGGGGGACATGGGATGAAGGTGGAGGAGGCTAGTGGGGCACATGGATAAGGTGGAGGTGACTAGTGGGACCATGGACATGGTGGAGGTGACTAGTGGGGACCATGGATAAGGTAGAGTGGCTAGTGGGCACATGGATAAGGTGGAGGTGCTAGTGGGGCACATGGATAGGTGGAGGTGACTAGTGGACGCATGGATATGGTGGAGGTGACTAGTGGGCACATGGATATGGTGGAGGTGACTAGTGGGGCACATGGATATGGTGGAGGTGGCTAGTGGGCACATGGATATGATGGAGGTGACTAGTGGGGCACATGGATATGGTGGAGGTGGCTAGTGGGGCACATGGATATGGTGGAGGTGACTAGTGGGGCACATGGATATGGTGGAGGTGACTAGTGGCACATGGATATGGTGGAGGTGGCTAGTGGGGCACATGGATATGGTGGAGGTGACTAGTGGGGCACATGGACATGGTGGAGGTGACTAGTGGGGCACATGGATATGGTGGAGGTGGCTAGTGGGGCACATGGATATGGTGGAGGTGACTAGTGGGGCACATGGACATGGTGGAGGTGACTAGTGGGTACATGGACATGGTGGAGGTGACTAGTGGGGCACATGGACATGATGGAGGTGACTAGTGGGGCACATGGATATGGTGGAGGTGGCTAGTGGGGCACATGGATATGGTGGAGGTGACTAGTGGGGCACATGGATATGGTGGAGGTGACTAGTGGGGCACATGGATATGGTGGAGGTGGCTAGTGGGGCACATGGATATGGTGGAGATGGCTAGTGGGGCACATGGATAAGGTAGATGTGGCTAGTGGGGCACATGGATAAGGTGGAGGTGACTAGTGGGGCACATGGACATGGTGGAGGTGACTAGTGGGGCACATGGACATGGTGGAGGTGACTAGTGGGGCACATGGACATGGTGGAGGTGACTAGTGGGGCACATGGACATGATGGAGGTGACTAGTGGGGCACATGGATATGGTGGAGGTGGCTAGTGGGGCACATGGATAAGGTGGAGGAGGCTAATGGGGCACATGGATAAGGTGGAGTTGACTAGTGGGACGCATGGATATGGTGGAGGTGACTAGTGGGACGCATGGATATGGTGGAGGTGGCTAGTGGGCACATGATATGGTGGAGATGGCTAGTGGGGCACATGGATAAGGTAGAGTGGCTAGTGGGGCACATGGATAAGGTGGAGGTGGCTAGTGGGGCACATGGATAAGGTGGAGGTGACTAGTAGGACGCATGGATATGGTGGAGGTGACTAGTGGGGCACATGGATATGGTGGAGGTGACTAGTGGGGCACATGGATATGGTGGAGGTGGCTAGTGGGGCACATGGATATGGTGGAGGTGACTAGTGGGGCACATGGACATGGTGGAGGTGACTAGGGGGCACAGGACATGGTGGAGGTGACTAGTGGGGCACATGGACATGGTAGAGGTGACTAGTGGGGCACATGGACATGATGGATGTGACTAGTGGGGCACATGGATATGGTGGAGGTGACTAGTGGGGCACATGGACATGATGGAGGTGACTAGTGGGGCACATGGATATGGTGGAGGTGCTAGTGGGGCACATGGATATGGTGGAGGTGCTAGTGGGGCACATGGATATGGTGGAGGTGACTAGTGGGGCACATGGAATGGTGAGGTGACTAGTGGGGCACATGGACATGGTGGAGGTGACTAGTGGGGCACATGGACATGGTGGAGGTGACTAGTGGGGCACATGGATATGGTGGAGGTGACTAGTGGGGCACATGGATATGGTGGAGGTGGCTAGTGGGGCACATGGATATGGTGGAGGTGACTAGTGGGGCACATGGACATGGTGGAGGTGCTAGGGACATGAATGGTGGAGGCACAGGGCACAGATATGGTGGAGGTGACTAGTGGGGCACATGGAATGGTAGAGGTGACTAGTGGGGCACATGGACATGGTGGATGTGACTAGTGGGGCACATGGATATGGTGGAGGTGACTAGTGGGGCACATGGACATGTGGAGGTGACTAGTGGGGCACATGGATATGGTGGAGGTGGCTAGTGGGGCACATGGATATGGTGGAGGTGCTAGTGGGGCACATGGAATGGTGGAGGTGAGCTAGTGGGGCACATGGATATGGTGGAGGTGACTAGTGGGGCACATGGACATGGTGGAGGTGACTAGTGGGGCACATGGACATGGTGGAGGGACTAGTGGGGCACATGGATATGGTGGAGGTGACTAGTGGGGCACATGGATATGGTGGAGGTGCTAGTGGGGCACATGGATATGGTGGAGGTGACTAGTGGGGCACATGGACATGGTGGAGGTGACTAGTGGGGCACATGGATATGGTGGAGGTGGCTAGTGGGGGCACATGGATATGGTGGAGGTGGCTAGTGGGGCACATGGATATGGTGGAGGTGACTAGTGGGGCACATGGACATGGTGGAGGTGACTAGTGGGGCACATGGACATGATGGAGGTGACTAGTGGGGCACATGGATATGATGGAGGTGACTAGTGGGGCACATGGATATGGATGGAGGTGACTAGTGGGGCACATGGACATGGTGGAGGTGACTAGTGGGGCACATGGATATGGTGGAGGTGACTAGTGGGCACATGGATATGATGGAGGTGACTAGTGGGGCACATGGATATGTGGAGGTGACTAGTGGGGCACATGGATATGATGGAGGTGACTAGTGGGGCACATGGACATGGTGGAGGTGACTAAGTGGGGCACATGGATATGGTGGAGGTGACTAGTGGGGCCCATGGATATGGTGGGGGGTGACTAGTGGGGCACATGGATATGGTGGAGGTGACTAGTGGGGCACATGGATATGGTGGAGGTGACTAGTGGGGCACATGGAATGGTGGAGGTGACTAGTGGGGCACATGGAATGGTGGAGGTGACTAGTGGGGCACATGGATATGGTGGAGGTGACTAGTGGGGCACATGGATATGGTGGAGGTGACTATTGGGGCGCATGGATAAGGTGGAGGTGGCTAGTGGGGCACATGGATATGGTGGAGGTGACTAGTAGGACGCATGGATATGGTGGAGGTGACTAGTGGGGCACATGGATATGGTGGAGGTGACTAGTGGGGCCCATGGACATGGTGGATGTGGCTATTCTTCCTGTTACCTCCTAAATTAGCAAGGATGGGAAGAGGCTTTCAGCTCTGGAGGTCCTGACTGCAACCATGTAACACACTGTGACTCATTAATGTCCTGGGCACCATGAAATTCTATAGTCAGGAGACCCCTTTCATCTGGAAAGCTGTGGGGGAGACCTGTACTCTACGTCATTTTAGCAAATTTAACACATGTATTGCTGTGAAGGGATTAGCTGCTTATAGTAATGAATAGGTGACCCTATAACGTGTCTGCTGGGTGGGTATGCCATTCAGGGTGTATGAAAAGTTGGGTGATTTTCTCTATTGATCTGGTCATTAGTCTTTTCCCCTGATCAGTAATGATCCCAGGTATTGGAGTATGACGGAGATACAATGTTGCGTCCTTGACCTGGGACTGCAGATTGCAGATTTGTCACGTATACTGGAGGTATCTGCTACTTATTATCCAGAGAAATAAACTGGTATTTATTTATTGGATTCTTTCCTCTCTCATCAAAATCCGCATCTTTATTAAATTATCTAAATTGAGCTTATTACTGCAGACGAGGCTGCAACATTAAAACAAAACATTTCAATTAAGAAGATACAAAAGATACATTAGAAAGGTTCTAAGGGTTCTCATCCCTAACAGGTGGCAGAGCTCCGCCTAGTGGGCAATACCGGGTACCGCAAGTCACAGGACAAAGAAAGCTACAGCAGATGAATATTGCAGCTATACTGATACAAAACCTATAGTGCTCTAGCACTGATATAAATGCAATATATGGTAATATAGCAACTACACTAATATAACACCTACAGTTAGATTCTAAATTATTTAACCCCAGTGCAAATTAGGTTTATATCCAAAATGTACAAACTTCTGCTGTTTGTAATAAACCAGTGAAACAAGAACAATGTACACAGTTTAGAACAACTAATATAACAACTGGTTTATCCAAATTCACTGCAAACTGTCATTTTTCCTGACTTCTGTAGTCTCAGAATTTTTCTCCTCTTCATGACCAGCGTCTTCATACTTAGTAGAGCCCTCTGATGTTATGACCTGCTGCTTCTTTGGCTGTTATGACCTGCTGCTTCTTTGGCTGTTATGACCTGCTGCCTCTCTGGCTGTTATGACCTGCTGCCCCTCTGGCTGTTATGTTCGTGCCTTCTGGCTGTTATGACCTGCTGCCCTTCTGGCTGTTATGACCTGCTGCCCCTCTGGCTGTTATGTTCTGCTGCCCCTCTGGTTGTTATGCCCTGCTTGCTACCTGTCTACCTGCTCTAGTTGGTATGCCTTGCAGCCCTTCTGGCTGTTATGACTTGCATCACTTCTTACTGCTATGACCTGCTGGCTCTCTGGCTGTTATGCCCTGCTGCCTCTCTGGTTGTTATGCCCTGCTTGCTACCTATCTATCTGCCCAGGTCGCTATGCCCTGCTGCCTTTCTGGCTGCTATGACCTGCTGGCTCAATGGCTGTTATGCCCTGCTGCTCCTCTGTCTGTTATGACCTGATGCTCCTCTGTCTGTTATGACTTTCCGCACCTCTGTTTGTTATAACCTGATGTTCCTCTGGCTGTTATGACCTAATGCCCCTCTGGCTGTTATGACCTGCTGGAGATGAGATGCTGGTGCTTCTGGTGGTGCTCATGAGGAATTTTAGCCCATTTCTCATGGGCAATGGCCTCAAGATGGCTTTGGAGCAACCACTTGTATTAGTGGCGATGACATATTTACATTTTCTTATTCCATTGAAAATAGCAGATAGTTATCAGCCTTTCGTCAGGAGGGTGTCACATCCCCCTGGAACACCTGTAGTTAGATGGTCATGCTGGGTAATGAATCACAGATCTTCTTTAGTGATGGTGTGATTTGTTTCCTATATTAAATGTATTTAGTTTCTTCTGAAGAGGTTAACAACCCTTTCTATATTGGTCAGAAACTTGCAGCTCCATTTCAGCTGCTTCTGATCTGGTCATTACCTCTTGCTATATAAACTAGTCAGACCTTTCTGTCCCTGCTGCTGAAAGATTCGTCTTCCTGTGCTGTGTGCTAAAGATAAGTGATTGGAGTAGAGTTTTTATAGTAGTGTTCTGTGGTTTGCTGTAGTACATGTGTGCTTATTTTCTGGTCCCTGTTCCCTTTTGGTTTATTCCTCTCTGTCCCTATCCTCCTCCCTATTGTTGGTTAGTGCTTTTGTATGATAGAGGATTTCTGTTATCCCTGTTTTGTCTTTGTGTCTGGTTTACCTTACATCTCTGTTACAGGCCTCATGGGGTGAGGGAGGTGACAGATCAGGGTTTAACAGGACCATGCCAAGGTCAGAGACTCGGCCCTCTATAAGAGTACCCCGGGACAGGGATAGTTGGGGTCCCAGTTCCAGAGAAAGTTTGAGGTCCCACTTCCTTAACAAAGACGGTCACAGCGTGACACCCTTTCAATTTGGGATGTAGCAGTCAGTCGATTGCTGGTCTGACTTTACATGTGAAGACAATCTATCTCTCCTTGATATTTTGTGAGCTTTTTCCTCTGATTCCCCTGTGTGGCCCAAAGCCAGAACCTAGATTTACTGATTTTTAGGGTGATGAAGGTGATTACTAAATCATGTTATTGGCTTTATAATTTTGTGATGCTGTCACTGACATCAGGACACTAATCAGTGACATCAGCACTAATCTGTGACATCAAGGCACTAATTGGTGACATAAGGACACTAATTGGTAACGTCAGGACACTAATAGGTGACATCAAGGCACTAATCGGTGACATAAGGACACTATTCAGTGATGTCAGGACACTAATCGGTGACATCAGGACACTATTCAGTGATGTCAGGACACTAATCTGTGACATCAAGGCACTAATTGGTGACATAAGGACACTAATTGGTAACGTCAGGACACTAATCGGTGACATCAAGGCACTAATCGGTGACATAAGGACACTATTCAGTGATGTCAGGACACTAATCGGTGACATCAGGACACTATTCGGTGACATCAAGATACTAATTGGTGATGTCATGACACTATTCAGTGAACTCAGGACACTGGTTGGTGACGTCAGGACACTATTCAGTGACATCAGGACACTATTTGGTGACGTCAGGACACTAATCGGTGACATCACGACACTATTCAGTGACATCAAGGCACTAATCGGTGACATCAGGACACTAATCAGTGATGTCAGGACACTATTTGTTGAAGTCAGGGCATAAATTGGTGACATCAGGACACTAATTGGTGACATCAGGACACTATTCTGTGACATCAGGACACTAATCGGTGACGTCAGGACACTAATCGGTGACATCAAGACACTAATCGGTGACGTTAGGACACTATTCAGTGAACTCAGGACACTATTCAGTGAACTCAGGACACTATTTGGTGACATCAGGACACTATTTGGTGACATCAGGACACTATTTGGTGACATCAGACACTATTGGTGACATCAGGACAGTAATCGGTGACATCAAGACACTAATCGGTGACGTTAGGACACTATTCAGTGAACTCAGGACACTATTCAGTGAACTCAGGACACTATTTGGTGACATCAGGACACTATTTGGTGACATCAGGACAGTAATCGGTGACATCAGGACAGTAATCGGTGACGTCAGGACACTATTTGATGACATCAGGACAGTAATCGGTGATGTCAGGACACTAATACATAAATAAAGGTTCCGGAGGAGACATTTTGTCTTTCCTTTTGGGCAGCTCTTCTTCTTTCCTCCTTCCGGCCTTTTCAGATATGTCAGATTTGTCTACAGACATGTCCGGATATAGCTCCTGTACAATGCAGCCAGTGTGGAGGTACGGGAAGGCTTCCACACAGTCAGCGCCCCTCCCCCACTCTCTACAGCCTGGCGGATACATTGCCTTCCCCTTTAAGAACGCCTGCGTCTACTGCGCTGCTACTTTATAAATCAGATCTAATATCACTTAGGTTCATTATGTCCAACATATGAGTAAACAGCTTTAATGGGAGGTGACACATCCGATGGCACAAGGTGTTGCCAAGCCGCTGCGGTTATTAATGAGACTTCAAGATGGTCCTAATGGAGCGGGGACATCTGACAGCAGATTCTGATGTCGGCCATAACAAGAAATTAATCCTCTCGGCTGCTTTGGAAAGAGGTTTTTAAGTGAACTTTTCAATCGTAGTTGATCATCGAAGCAATTGGCCGCGATTCAAGGCAAAAATTACAGATAGTAAACGGCGGCGGAGATGACGGACCGTACAGCGCGTGTCACGGGCCAGAAGACTCGTGGCTGGGAAAAGGTTAATGGCCGAATACTGGAACCAGCTGCTGGGAGCGGGGAGCAAAACGTCCGACGTGTCGGAGGAAGATCGGAAAACGTCACATTAAAACCTAAAATAAAATACTCTTTTTTTTATTCCACTTTACTCTTAAAATAACTTTCCCCCAATAATCGACCCTTGACGCTTCACTTCCCAACACGTTGAGTTTTTCAAGCTGAAATCTTACTTTTTTGGAGGAGTTTTTGGAGTTTTTATTTTTGGCAGAGTTTTTGTTCCTGCAGCGTCTTTGCAGCCTCTGGATTGGACAGAGCGGAGCTGATCCCATCAGACGTCACCGGCTCTTGGTTTTCTTTGTCCGCCAGGAATTTTTCAGGAAAAAAATAAATAAAAAAATAAGAAAAACTACTATAGAAATTAATAAGAAGAGTTTTCCAAGTGTTTATGAACTGATTTTTAAGAAAGATTTCGGAGCAAATCTGCTTAATAAAAGCCTGAAAAATCCCGGTGTGAACAGAGCCGCGCTGTCTGCTTTCCTGTAGGTTCAGCGTCAGCACAGAGCGATGTCGGAGACACGGTTTCCCCAATAATCAGTCTCAGTTCTGCTCTATTCCCCCACAGAGCTGCATTCACCTACAGAGCTGCATTCACAGTCCTGCTCTATTTACCTACAGAGCTGCATTCACAGTTCTGATCTATTTACCTACAGAGCTGCATTCACAGTTCTGATCTATTTACCTACAGAGCTGCATTCACAGTTCTGATCTATTTACCTACAGAGCTGCATTCACAGTTCTGATCTATTTACCTACAGAGCTGCATTCACAGTTCTGATCTATTTACCTACAGAGCTGCATTCACAGTTCTGATCTATTTGCCTTCAGAGCTGATTCAAGGTTCTGATCTATTTACGCTACAGCGTCATTCACAGGTTCGAGACTATTTACCCTACAGAGCTGCCATTCACAGTCCTGCTCATTTACCTACAGAGCTGCATTCACAGTCCTGCTCTATTTACCTACAGAGCTGCATTCACAGTTCTGATCTATTTACCTACAGAGCTGCATTCACAGTTCTGATCTATTTACCTACAGAGCTGCATTCACAGTCTGCTCTATTTACCTACAGAGCTGCATTCACAGTTCTGATCTATTTACCTACAGAGCTGCATTCACAGTTCTGATCTATTTACCTACAGAGCTGCATTCACAGTTCTGATCTATTTGCCTTCAGAGCTGCATTCACAGTTCTGATCTATTTACCTACAGAGCTGCATTCACAGTTCTGATCTATTTACCTACAGAGCTGCATTCACAGTCCTGCTCTATTTACCTACAGAGCTGCATTCACAGTCCTGCTCTATTTACCTACAGAGCTGCATTCACAGTTCTGATCTATTTACCTACAGAGCTGCATTCACAGTTCTGATCTATTTACCTACAGAGCTGCATTCACAGTCCTGCTCTATTTACCTACAGAGCTGCATTCACAGTTCTGATCTATTTACCTACAGAGCTGCATTCACAGTTCTGATCTATTTACCTACAGAGCTGCATTCACAGTTCTGATCTATTTGCCTTCAGAGCTGCATTCTCATGCGGAGCTGCATTCACAGTTCTGCTCTATTCACTTACTGAGCTGCATTTAGAGGTCTGTTCTATTCACCTACAGAGCTGCACTCTCCTGCAGAGCTGCATTCACAGTTCTGATCTCTTCTATCCCTACCCCAGCTGCTGGTTCAATGTTGCAGGTCTTCTTTGCGCTGTGTGTGATTTAGGCATCACCAGAGGGATCAATCTGTGTCCAGACTGCGCAGCATCACAGTGACATTGCATCGGGTGGACACACAGGGGCCCCAGAGGTCAGGGGGCCACATCTATCCCCCGAGCAGGGGCATTGTGCATGATGATGTGACATTAGACTGTACATTGCTCTGACACAGTGGCCTCGTCCGTCCGTGTCGCTCCTCTGACATCTCACCTGCCCGGGAAACGTCTTCAGTTGTAAATGCAGCTTTGGAGGTGATTGGAGTATAAACAGTTTATAAATGGCAATGTTTACCCTCTAGTCACACCCAGAGCTGCGGATGCTGCTGTCCATCCCCTTGTTGATTTCGGGATCACCCAGCAGCTGATGATGGAGGTTGTTGTCCTCTGAGGATGATGAGGGACATTACTTCTGCTCATCTTTCTGCTGGTTTTCTTGCCTGATGAGCAATTTCCATCGAACCATTTCACCCTCATTTCAGCCTCATTAGTGTTCTCCGTTCTTGGCCACAAATTGTTTCCTCGTCGTCGCTTCTTCTCCTCATTCCGCAAAATTGTCCGAAGAAAACAGTTTTTCTTTTTTCCTCATTTGCTGCAGTGATTACGGCTCCGATATTAAAGGGAAATCTCTGCTCGTGGCTTCATGTGCGTTACAATGGACGCCGGCGCGGAGCGTACGGCGCAGACACAAGGCATGAGTGATTCCGGAGACTCCCCCAATCTGTAGCCCCTTTACTCTAAAGGTTTATGGGGCCCCCAGGGGCCAGGCTGCCACTGATCATTAATACACTGTACCATCACCTTATAAGATGGGAATACCCCTGTATGGAGCCATCTTCAGTGTGGCCAGCAGGTGGCGCTATCACTGTGTGCAGGAGCAGGTGAGTATGGGGCGCCCTAGGTGGGGCCCTGTGGCAGACACTAATATGGAGGAGCTGTCTGTACTGTATATAGGTGAACACATGGCGGCTACCAGTCAATGCAGAAATGTCACTGTGTGACAAAAGTCTGCCATGTGACTATTGCATATGGGGATAAGCCACTGCACTGTATATGAGGGTGTGTGTCTATACTGTATATGAGGGCGTTATAAGATACTGGAAGTTGTTGCTGTCAATCATCATAAGACTACGGACCATACAGGAACCACAGTACTGATGATGAGGCATAGTCAGTATCACAAATAAATATTTACATCTAGGTACCTTTCAGATGATGTTGTGTCTGATTGGAGTCATTCTCCTTCTCTTCTTCATCTTGTCCAGACTCCATGATGACTTCTCACAGCCATAGCTTGTACCTGCAGACTTCCAAATCTTCTCCGTTTTTTTGCTGCATATCCCCACACAATGCCGTTAAAAATAGCAATGTCATAATAATGCCCCTCAAAAAATATTTGCACTATGCTGAGCCCATGAATAAATAATTGTTCCTCACTATATTCCCTATATTCTCCTCTCACATAGACCCAGCTCCTCATTATGTGTCTGCATACATTCTTCCCCTCGCTCCTCATACTGTTTCCTCACCTATCCCCCCACTCACCAAACTGTGTCCGCACCCATCTCCTCACTCACTATACTATGCATCCCCTCCCTCGCTCCCCATACTGTGTCCGCATACATTCCCCCCTCCCCATACTGTCTGCATCCATCTCCCCTTCACTCCCCAAACTGTGTGTGCACCTATCGCCCCTAATACTGTTTCCTCATACATTTCCTCCTCACTCTTCATACGTTGTCCGCACCCATACCTCACTCCCAATACTGTGTCCACACACATCACTCCACTCACTATACTGTGTCCGCACCCATACCCTCACTCCCCATACTGTGTCCACACACATCCTCCCACTCACCATATTGTGTCAGCATCCATCCCCCCACTCCCCATACTGTGTCCGCACACATCCTCCCACTCACCATATTGTGTCAGCATCCATCCCCCCACTCCCGATACTGTGTCGACACACATCACTCCACTCACTATACTGTGTCCGCACCAATGCCCCCACTCCCCATACTGTGTCCGCACACATCCTCCCACTCACCATATTGTGTCAGCATCCATCCCCCACTCCCAATACTGTGTCCACACACATCACTCCACTCATTATACTGTGTCCGCACCCATGCCCCCACTCCCCATGCTGTGTCCGCACACATCCTCCCACTCACCATATTGTGTCAGCATCCATCCCCTCCCTCGCTCCCCATACTGTGTCTGCACTAATCCTCCTGTTATGTTTAGGTAGCTGAGGAGAAAAAGCAAAAACGGTAATACACCAGAGAGGCTGGAACCTATTGGATTGCAGTAACCTGAACTAACCACACAACTAGAGGTAGCCGTGGAGCATTCCTATGTTGATCCTAGATGCCTCGTCACAGCCTGAGAGATAACTACACCTAAAGGCAGAACGATGAAAGCTATCTGCCCCGGAGCAGATCCCCAAAGAAAACAGGAAGCCCCCAAACATATAATGGCGGTTAGACAAGAAGATAGCACGGACACAGACAGAAAATAGAATGAGCAAACGTTGGGGTCCAATCTGTCTAGACAGAAAAGTACAGGAAAGAATTCCGACTGCAATCCAACAAAAACCCTAAAAAATACCAGCACTTCTGATTGCCAAAAAATCTGAGATCACGCGATCTCTACCACCTAAATCAGATCTCTGGTGTAACAAAACAAAGCCGCAGCCACTGAAAAAACAGGAAAAAGCAAATGAACAAATAACATTGGCTACAGATAAATTGAGAGGAGCACAGGCCCCAGGAGGGGGCCCGGCTGACCTCCACAAAAGTGCAGAAAACTATGAAAAAAGCAAGCACAAAAAGAAAAGCAGAAAATATCTTATCTGAAAGCAGCAGGTGCAGGCAAGACTCCAGCCACTTCCAAATGAACCAGGAACCACAATTGAGACAAGAACAATTGATCACCGGGGACCATCATGGGAGAGAACCTCCCTTATATCAGTCCAGTCAGTGATCCCAGATTGCCATTCCTCGCTGAAAGGTTCAGTACTGTTTGTAACCACCAGAGGGAGCCTCTGCTCAGAAACCATCTCTAGCACATTCACAACATCTTCTGTTATGTTTTGGTAGCTGAGGAGACCAGGCAAAAACGGCAATACACCAGAGAGGTTGGAATCTACTGGATTGCAGTACCCTGACTAACCACCACAACTAAAGGCAGCCGTGGAGCGTTCCTACGTTGGTCCTAGACGCCTCGTCACAGCCTGAGAGGTTAACTACACCTAAAGATAGAAAGAGGAAAGCTATCTGCCCCGGAGCAGATCCCCAAAGAACATAGGAAGCCCCCAAACATGTAATGGCGGTTAGACAAGAGGAAATACAGACACAGACAGAAAATAGTATGAGCAAACGCTGGGGCCCAATCTGCCTAGACAGAAAAGGATAGGAAGGATACTTACTGCAATCCAAAAAAACCCTAAAAAAAACCAACGCTACTAAATGCAAAAACACTTGAGATCACACGACCTCTACCACCTAAATTAGTTCTCTGGTGTAACAAAACTAAGTCGCAGCCAATGAAAAAACTGGAAAAGCCAAATGAACAAACAACAGTGGCTCCAGAGGAACCGAGAGGAGCCCAAGCCCCCCCGGGGAGGGGAACCTGGCCAACCTCACAGAAATGCAGAGAAATATGCAAATGGCAAGTACAAAAACAAAAAACAGAAAATATCTTTTCTGAGAGCAGGAGAAGAGGCAAGACTCAGCAAGCTTCCAAGTTAACCAGGAAACAACGTTGAGACAAGAACAATTGATCACCGGCAACCATGATGGGGGGGAACCTCCCTTATATCCAGCCAGTCTGTGATTCCTGATTGCCAATCCTCATTGAATGGTTCAGTACTGTTTGTAACCACCAGAGGGAGCTTCTGCTCAGAATTCATTTCTAAAACATTCACAACAGTACCCCCCCCTTGAGGAGGGGTCACCGAACCCTCATTTGTGCAACCAGGTCGGTCAGGATGAGCTCTGTGATATGCACGGATCAGTCTCCTAGCATGGATGTTCGAAGCAAACACCCAAGAATTGTCCTCCTGACCATAACCTCTCCACTTAACTAAATACTGGAGTTTCCGTCTAGAAAAACGAGAATCCAATATTTTCTCAACCACTTACTCCAGATTGCCCTCAACCAAAACAGGGTCAGGAGGCACAGCCATAGGAACCACTGGCTCGACAAACCTCTTCAATAAGGACTTGTGGAACACGTTATGGATCTTAAATGTCCATGGAAGAAGTAGACGAAAGGAAACAGGATTAAGAATCTCCATGATCTTATAAGGTCCAATGAACCTAGGCTTAAACTTAGGAGATGCAACTCTCATAGGGATATTTCTTGAGGACAACCAGACCAAGTCCCCCACTTTAAACCGAGGACCATCAGTCCTATGCCGGTTGGCAAACCGCTGGGCCTTCTCCCGAGAGAGGGACAACCTCTCCACTACCTGGTCCCAAATCTGCTGCATACGCTCCACAACAGAGTCAACACCCGGACAGACAGAAGCCTCCGTCTGTCCCGAAGAAAATCGAGGGTGAAACCCAAAATTGCAGAAAAATGGAGACATCAAAGTGGCAGAGCTTGCCCTATTATTAAGAGCAAACTCAGCCAAAGGCAAAAAAGAGACCCAGTCATCTTGATCAGCAGACACAAAGCATCTCAGATAAGTCTCCAATGTCTGGTTTGTTCTCTCAGTTTGTCCATTGGTCTAAGGATGAAAAGCAGAGGAGAAAGACAATTGAACACCAAGTTTAGAACAAAAAGTCCTCCAAAATCTGGAAACAAACTGGACTCCTCTGTGAGACACAATGTTCTCAGGAATGCCGTGTAACCGAACCACGTGCTGAAGTAACAAAGGCACCAATTCGGAGGAGGAAGGCAACTTAGGTAATGGCACAAGATGTATCATCTTGGAAAACCTATCACAAATCACCCAGATAACGGTCATTCTCTGAGAAACAGGGAGGTCGGAAATAAAATCCATAGAGATATGGGTCCATGGTCTCTTGGGCACAGGCAATGGCATCAACAAACCACTAGAGCGAGAGCAAGGCTTGGAGCGAGAGCAAGTCCCACAGGACTGCACAAACTCCCTGACGTCACGAGACAAAGTAGGCCACCAAAAGGACCGACTCACCAAGTCTCTGGTACCAAAAATTCCGGGATGACCGGCCAACGCGGAACAATGAATCTCAGACATCACACTCTTCTTCCACTGGTCTGGGACAAACAATTTCCCAACAGGGCAGCGCTCGGGTTTATCCTCCTGACACCCTACCAGAGCCAGTCTCAAATTGGGCGAGATGGCGGAAAGAACTACACCCTCTTTCAAAATAACAGCATGATCAGATAGCTCAGGAGAGTCCACAAAGAAACTCCTCGAGAGGGCATCCGCCTTAACATTCTTAGTGCCAGGAAGAAAGGAAACCACAAAATTAAAACGTGTGAAAAACAAGGCCCACCTGGCCTGTCTAGGATTAAGTCGCTTGGCTGATTCCAGATAAACCAGATTCTTATGGTCCGTGAGGACCACCACCTGATGTTTGGCTCCCTCCAGCCAATGTCTCCACTCTTCAAAAGCCCACTTCATGGCCAATAACTCCCGATTACCCACATCATAATTACGTTCAGTTGGAGAAAATTTTCGAGAGAAAAAAGCACAAGGGTTACTTTTAGAGGTCTCAGGATCTCTTTGGGACAAAACGGCACCTGCCCCAATTTCAGAGGCATCAACCTCCACCTGAAATGGCAGAGAAACATCAGGCTGCCGTAGAACCGGAGCAGAAGTGAATCTCTGTTTAAGTTCCTGAAACTCAGAGACTGCCTCAGGAGGCCAATTCACCACATCAGAACCCTTTTTGGTCAAATCAGTCAATGGTTTAACAATAACAGAGAAATTACCAATAAATTTACGATAAAAATTGGCAAAACCCAAGAATCTCTGAAGAGCCTTTAATGAAGTAGGTTGGACCCAATCACAGATGGCCTGAACCTTGACCGGTCCATTTCAATAACAGATGGAGACAAAATGAATTCCAGAAATGAGATCCTCTGTACGCCAAAAAGACACTTTGATCCCTTCACATACAGAGCATTCTCTCTCAAAATCTGGAACACAGTCCGAACATGTTTCACATGAGAGTCCCAGTCATTGGAAAAAATCAAGATATCATCCAAACAAACAATCAGAAATTTATCCACAAAACCCCTGAAAATGTCATTCATGAAGGACTGGAAGACGGAAGGAGCATTAGTGAGCCTAAAGGGCATCACTAGGTACTCAAAATGCCCCTCTGGGGTATTAAACGCCGTCTTCCATTCATCCCCGTGCTTAATGCGAATAAGGTTATACGCCCCCCTGAGGTCAAGCTTGGTAAACCAAGTAGCACTTTTCACCCTGGAAAACAGGTCAGAAATCAAGGGTAACAGATATTGATATTTCACAGTGATATTGTTCAAGAGACGATAATCAATACACGGCCTTAATGAACCATCCTTTTTGGCCACAAAGAAAAAACCGGCACCCAAGGGTGAAGAGGATGGTCTGATATGACCCTTCTCCAATGACTCCTTGATATAAGACCGCATAGCGTCATGTTCAGGTACAGATAAGTTAAAAAGGCGACCTTTAGGGAATTTACTACCAGGCACTAATTCAATAGCACAGTCATAGCTCCTATGGGGGGGCAAGGATGCAGATTTACTTTCGCTAAACACATCAGAAAAATCAGTCAAAAAGTCAGGAACATCTTGAGCCTGGGGAGAGGCAGAAAAAACAGGAGTGTTGGCATTAACACATTGGCAGCCCCAACTGGTTACAGACACAGATTTCCAATCCAAAACAGGATTATGAGACTGTAACCAAGGGAAACCTAGTACAATAATGTCATGCAGATTATACAGCACCAAAAATTTGCAACTCTCCTGATGATCAGGTTCAACCCTCATTATCACCTGAGTAGAGAACTGGGGTTTATTCTCAGCCAAAGGGGTAGAATCAATCCCCAGTAGGGGAATAGACTTCCGCAGGGGTATCAAGGGAAACCCACAACGTTTAGCAAAATCAAAATCCATCAGATTAAGAGCTGCTCCCGAATCAACAAAAGCCTGAGCAGAAAATGAGGACAGGGAGCAAATCAGGGTAACAGTCAACAGAAATTTAGTCTGAACACTACCCAAGACAACTGAGCGTGCAAAACGTCTTCCCCGCTTAGGGCAGACTGAAATAGCATGAGAGGCATCACCACAGTAGAAACATAACCCATTGCGTTTTCGAAACTCATGACGCTGTGCCCCAGAAGCCACTCTATCACACTGCATGGGTTCAGAAGCTGGTTCACAAGGCAACACTATTCCATGCATACTTCTACGCTCACGCAAACGTCTGTCAATTTGAATCGCTAATGACATAGAGGGAGCAGGGAAACCCACCATAACATCTTTTACATTCTCTGACAGACCCTTCCGAAAAAGGGCTGCCAAAGCATCATCATTCCATTTGGTCAGGACTGCCCACTTTCAGAATTTCTGACAGTACAACTCAGCGTCCTCAAGCCCCTGATTTAATGCCAACAAGGTTTTTTCAGCTTGATCAGTGACATTAGGTTCATCGTACAATAACCCCAGAGCCAGAAAAAATGCATCAACATTACTCAAAACAGGGTCCCCAGGTGTCAGGGAAAAAGCCCAATCCTGAGGATCGCCGCGCAGGAGAGAGATGACAATTTGAACCTGCTGTGCTGCGTTCCCTCAACTGGCAACCTAGCAAGATAGGTAGCAATACTCCGAACTCAGTGGCAAGCTAATCCTCGTCAGCACCCAGAGAAAAAGAGGGAAAAAATGCAACAAACAGAAAAAAAAATCTCTGACAACTCTGACAACCTTTTTTGTTTCCACACTATTTTTCCCTTCTGTGAGTACCATATAATTTTCAGTTGGGCCGGTGATACTGTTATGTTTTGGTAGCTGAGGAGAGCAGGCAAAAACGGCAATACACCAGAGAGGTTGGAATCTACTGGATTGCAGTACCCTGACTAACCACCACAACTAAAGGCAGCCGTGGAGCGTTCCTACGTTGGTCCTAGACGCCTCGTCACAGCCTGAGAGGTTAACTACACCTAAATTAGTTCTCTGGTGTAACAAAACTAAGCCGCAGCCACTGAAAAAACTGGAAAAGGCAAATGAACAAACAACAGTGGCTCCAGAGGAACTGAGAGGAGCCCAAGCCCCCCCGGGGAGGGGAACCTGGCCAACCTCACAGAAATGCAAAGAAATATGCAAATGGCAAGCACAAAAACAAAAAACAGAAAATATCTTATCTGAGAGCAGGAGAAGAGGCAAGACTCAGCAAGCTTCCAAGTGAACCAGGAAACAATGTTGAGACAAGAACAATTGATCACCGGCAACCATGATGGGGGGGAACCTCCCTTATATCCAGCCAGTCTGTGATTCCTGATTGCCAATCCTCATTGAATGGTTCAGTACTGTTTGTAACCATCAGAGGGAGCTTCTGCTCAGAATTCATTTCTAAAACATTCACAACAATCTTCCCCTCATACTGTTTCCTCATACATGCTTCTCATCTCCTACTTTCTCCTCATTTTTGTGTTTTCCCTTTTTTGCATATTTTTAAAGTAAAAAGTTGCCTGAATCACTGAAATGTTACAAAATTAGCACAAAAATTCAGACGTACATAAAATCACTACAGGTACTCATGAATTTTGCATTTTTTAAGTAACTTTTCTTTTTCTGGCCTGTGTTGTTTGCTGGCAGGCGCAAGAGGTTAATTAATTTTGCACAAAGTCTAAAATAGGCTATTTCCCTGTCATTAAATATCTTTTTCCTCAAAAAGTCACATCTTTTCAACACATCGCAAAAATTAGGCCTTTTAAACCCAATTCATTGTTGCTTTTGCTTCTATCTATCTACGATCCATTATCTATCTATTATCTATCTTTCTACAATTGTGCTCAAAAGTTTACATACCCCCACAGAATTTTTGCTTTCTTGGCCTTTTTTTTAAAGAATATGAATGATAACACCAAAACTTTTTCTCCACTCATGGTTAGTGGTTGGGTGAAGCCATTTATTGTCAAACTACTGTGTGTACTGTGTGTTCTCTTTTTAAATCATAATGACAATCCAAAACATTCAAATGACCCTGATAATAATAATAATAATAATGTTTATTTATATAGCGCCAACATATTCCGCAGCGCTTTACAGTTTAACAGTTTCAAAACACAAGTCATAGTAACAACGTTAACAATACAATAATTAAAGCAAAATAAGCCGACCCTGCTCGTGAGAGCTTACAATCTACAATGAGGTGGGGGAGATACAAAGTACAGGTGTGTATATACAATGGTGCATTTACAATGATGGTCCAGCCATCTTGAGGGAGTGAGGCATGGATGGAGATAGTGAATGGGCTACACATACACACTTAAACATAGAACGACTTTGGTTAGTGAATGTGATAGGCCACTCTGAACAAATGTGTTTTGAGGGAGCTCCTGAAACCATGCAAATTGTGGATAGTCCTAATTTCTTGGGGTAGAGCATTCCAGAGGATTGGCGCAGCGCGGGAGAAGTCTTGGAGTCGGGAGTGGGAGGTACGGATTAGTGCAGAGGTTAGTCGAAAGTCGTTTGCAGAGCGCAGCAGTCGGTTAGGCCGATAGATAGAAATGAGGGAGGAGATGTAGGGGGGTGCTGCACTGTGGAGAGCTTTGTGGGTGAGAACCAGTACTTTGAATTGGATCCTATAATGAATGGGCAGCCAGTGTAAGGACTGGCGAAGAGCGGACGCGTCCGAGTACCGATTAGCCAGATGGATGACCCTGGCTGCTGCATTAAGGATGGACTGGAGAGGGGATAGTCGAGTAATGGGGAGGCCAAGTAATAGAGCGTTGCAGTAGTCCAGGCGGGAGTGGATCAATGCTACAGTGAGGGTTTTTGTTGTTTTCATGGTGAGAAAAGTGTTGTGAATGGGTTTGAGATGAGTTCTGAGCAGAGGCTCCCTCTGGTGGTTACAAGCAGTGCTAGTCTGTCCAGTGAAGATTGTGAGGACTGGGAATCAGGTGTTACTGACTGGTCTTATATAAGGGAGTCACCTTCCCATCAGGGTTGCTGGTGATCAATTGTTCTGGTCTGAATCCTTTATTCCAGTTTCCCTTGTAGCCTGCTGTGTCGTGTCTGCATCTCCTGCTAACAGATAAGACATTTTCTTCTTTTGTGTTTGTGCTATATTTTTGCATTTTGTCCTGCACTTCTGTGGGGGCCTTCAGGGTCCCCTCCGGGGGCTTCAGATCTCTCAGTTTTGTTCAGCCACTGATGTTTGTACTTTTGCTTTTTCCAGTTTTTTCAGTGGCTGCTATTTTGATTTTGTTACACCAGAGAACTAATTTAGGTGGTAGAGGTCGTGTGATCTCAGGTGTTTTTGAAATTAGTACAGTTGGTGCCTTTCAGGGTTTTCTGGGATTGCAGTAAGTACCCTTCCTATCCTTTTCTATTTAGTAAGTTTGGGCCCCAGCGTTTGCTCATACTATTTTCTTTCTGTGTCAGTATTTCATCTTGTCTAACCGCCATTACATGTTTGGGGGCTTTCTATTATCTTTGGGGTTCTGCTCCGGGGCAGATAGCTTTCCTATTTCTATCTTTAGGTGTAGTTAGTTTCTCAGGCTGTGACGAGGCGTCTAGGACCAACGTAGGAACGCTCCACGGCTGCCTCTAGTTGTGGTGGTTAGTCAGGGTACTGCAATCTCATAGATTCCAACTGCTCTGGTGTATTGCCTTTTTTACCTGCACTCCTCAGCTACCGAAACATAACAGTATCACCGGCCTAAAAATTGAAAATTGTATGGTACTCACAGAAGGGAAAAAATATTGTGAAAGAAAAAAGGTTGTCAGAGTTGTCAGAGATATTTTTCTGTTTGTTGTGTGTGGCCCAGCTACGCCAGGCACACATATTCCAGGAAAATGCACAAGAAGGTAACCGTGAAGCTTGATATTCATTCACGTCACTTACATTTCCCAACACACCCACTAGGGGTATAAAAGGTAGTGAAACGTAGCAGTCAGGGTCATTCAAGCTTCCTGTCTTAGGACAGTGCAAGTCAGTCTGGACTTGGAGGGAGAGGAGTTCAGTCAGAGTTCAGTCTAGTTCCTGTCTCAGGACAAGACACACCGTTCAGTATCACTTCAGTCTAGTCTTGGAGGAAGAGGAGTGCAGACTAGATTCTGGCAGAGCAAGTTCATGAAGTGGAGTCTGGTTTGAGTGTAAGGAGTCACTCTAGCCCAGTCAGAACTACCAGAACAGTACCTCAGCACAGCTGTCTGTATTCCTTAAGAAGTAGAAAGTAATCCTCGGAGCGTGCATGAAACCAGTTAACAGAGTCCTGGTAGCCACTCGACGTGAGGTAAAAGAAAGGAAGAAAGGAAGGAAGGAATCACAGCAGTAGTGACAACGAGTGAACTGAGAACTTGTCAGTGAGCGCTGGAGGAAAGGCTGATTTCAACATCCATTGCTATTGTGCTTATGTTAAAAGCAAGAGCAGGGCGAAAGGCACAGTGGAGAAAGATAGAGACAAGTGCATCAGGTACAGAATTACCCGCACTGATACTGACCGGACACCGGGTCCGAAGAGTTGCTAGTACTTCACGACTAGTAATAGAAATCCGGAGACCTTTTGGACTTCAAGTCGCAGAAGGTAGCCCTATGTGTTGATACGTAAACGGAGTCAGGTAGAACAAGGACCTTGAGTAGGATGCTACAAAAGTAGGGACTCTGCTCTTACCAACTAAAAGGCTCTACCACTATGTCAGCCGGGCGTTGTTGCTATTGAACGAGTTGCACTTGGCTTTATGCAAGTTGTACTCATATGCTACAAGGATAAAGGAGGCCTCTAACCTGCTCAATGGTTTTCCTGAATGTGCATTCTCCACCCCGACCAGCTTCCCGGGACCTGCCTGAAACATGAACAAGTAAAGGTATGGAAAGAGATTGCCTTGTGTGAGACTGCTTCATTGAGTGCACCCTGCACCACCATAGACTTCCAGGGACCAGTCTCGCCTGTGGGAGACTTATCATCCAGCTGCCCCATAACATCCCCTAGGAAGATCCATATAGCAGCGCTGGTCCAATTGATCAGACACCACAGGTGGCATCACAAACTATTCTAATCTACAATCCCCTGTAAATACCCCCCCCATTGTATGACCCCCAGGGCCACGGACCGAGTCCAGCTGCCAGTGACATCTCCCATAGAAATCGACGGGCTCGGTGCCGAGTACCCCATAGCTCTGGTACCGTGTGCGCGTCATCTTTGGCGTCACGAACAGGATCCGAAAACTTGCAAATTGTGAGTCCTGTGTGCCTATTGAACTGTTTTGTGCAGAAAAAGACTGTTTGCTATTTTTGGCGCCATTTTCTGCCATTTTACCGCCATATTCGCGCCCTGAGGCGCTGGTGAAGAAGGTGGGCGTGCATTCGTGGGCGTGTACCACCCTGTGGCGCGAAAGTTATGGCCGCCCTCTCAAAGTGTTATTACAACGTCCGCAATGGCCCCACTGCAAGAGAGATCCGCCTCCTCTTCATCTTCTATGCAAAAAAGAGGAAGCGCAAATCCCGCCTCCACGGAAGAGACCAGATTGTTCCTGATGGAAAACACTGTCTGGCCTGGAGAGAGATGGCGGAAGGACGGGAGACGCTATGTGGAGGAGCGGCGGCGCGCAGGCCCCGTTCCCCAGAAAAGCTACTACCTGTACCGGAGCCGTCCCCAGCTCGGGACACCAACCCAAGAGTGCAGAGAGTGAAGAAGGTGGATGCGGTGCTGGAAGATGTGGCCCGCCACCGCAAAGAAGTGGAGGAGATGGAGAAAAGCTGGCGTGCCCTGAAACAGCGGCTGCTGTGGGACGCAACGCTCTCCCCTCCAGAAGCGCAACCGTTACCTGTGCCACCACTGCAAGCGGCTGATGAAGAACCGGAGGCCGGCTCCAAAAGTGCTGATCCCGACTCCACCGATGATGCGGCGGGAGAGAAGGAGGCTGAGGAGGCCCTGCTCGTTCCGGAGTGCCAGCCAGGCCAGGAGGCCGCAGCGGAGTGCAGTTCCCCGGTAGGGACACCGGAGGGGACCCAGACGTCCATGATGGAGATCGACTGGGAAGAGATGGAGCAGCGACGGCAGCAGGAGCAGAGAGAAGTGCAGCAGTTTCCCAGAGGTACCAGGAGGAGACTCTCGCTGAAAAGGAAAACATCAGGCGAGACAAAGGTACGCTCCGGGAACCGCGGCGCCAGGGGACGGTGTGCGCCTCTAAGGCCCGAGGAGTTTGGGGTTACATATGCGAGCCCGGGATCTCCCCAAAGATCTATGTTCACTGCTGCGATGCGGGGTTCCACCTGTTAAAAGGGGATGTTGTCACCTACACACGACACTGTAGTCGTCAGGGGTGGTTTGCCTTGAATGTCTCCCGTGTCTCAGTGTCTCAAGCCCCAGCCCCATCAGCGCCAGGCCGCGCACCTGCATCGTGCCCTGCATCGTACACTGCGCCCTACTCTGCAACGTATCCTGAGTTCTGCTCCACATCGCAAAAGCCTGATGCGACCTCAATTGAGCCACTACGCAAGCCTGCATCGTACACAGCATCTTATTCTGCAACGCTGCAGAGCACAGCGACTTCTTTTGAGCCAAATCTGTATTTAGAAGAGGCACCTGTTAGGCCTCCAGGAAGTCGCAAAGCAAATCGCAAAATTGTAACAAGGACTGTGGCCACGCAAACACAGATTGCAGGCCATGACATGTTAGTGATGCGTTCCGGATCGCACCGCGTACTTCCAGCCCCAGGAGTGGAAGACGTCACTACTATCTGTAAAGAAGAAAAACAGTAGGACCCAGACCGGGGTTTACTGCACCTGAACATGTATAAAGTTGAAGAAGTTTTATTGAAGAAAAATTTGCACTTTACTATTATAAATGTTTACATAGTATGTTTGCTTATTTAAAGTAGAATACCCGGCTGGGTAAAGGGTTAAAGTGAAATGTGATTTCTCTTGACATGTGAAAAGTGTTTTATCATGCAAAGGACTGCGTGGCTGTGGACTGTGCCAGCCCAAAAACTTTATTGTAAATAGTTCGCACTTCGGTGCCCCATCTTGGTTTTACACAAAGCCATGTCTACCTCTGAAGAAAAACCCGTATGGTGTGGCCTAGAGTGAGGTCTGCAGCTCAGAAGTCCTGCAGCCCACCCAGGACCCACGTGGGAGGTTTTTGGTGCGGGTCCTCCACAAGAATCTTGTCTTATACTGTGTATATTTATTGAAAAGTATTTTGATAATTTTCTACTGACCTATGTACAAATTGTAACGTTAAAGAGTCCTTACCTCCCGCAAGGGATGAGTTATTATGTTATGTTATATGCAAAACAAAATGTTTTCTTTTCTCTTTTACAGCCCGGGAGTGCTGTGTTTAACCAAGGGGGGATGTGTGGCCCAGCTACGCCAGGCACACATATTCCAGGAAAATGCACAAGAAGGTAACCGTGAAGCTTGATATTCATTCACGTCACTTACATTTCCCAACACACCCACTAGGGGTATAAAGGTAGTGACACGTAGCAGTCAGGGTCATTCAAGCTTCCTGTCTTAGGACAGTGCAAGTCAGTCTGGACTTGGAGGGAGAGGAGTTCAGTCAGAGTTCAGTCTAGTTCCTGTCTCAAGACACACCGTTCAGTATCACTTCAGTCTAGTCTTGGAGGAAGAGGAGTGCAGACTAGATTCTGGCAGAGCAAGTTCATGAAGTGGAGTCTGGTTTGAGTGTAAGGAGTCACTCTAGCCCAGTCAGAACTACCAGAACAGTACCTCAGCACAGCTGTCTGTATTCCTTAAGAAGTAGAAAGTAATCCTCGGAGCGTGCATGAAACCAGTTAACAGAGTCCTGGTAGCCACTCGACGTGAGGTAAAAGAAAGGAAGAAAGGAAGGAAGGAATCACAGCAGTAGTGACAACGAGTGAACTGAGAACTGGTCAGTGAGCGCTGGAGGAAAGGCTGATTTCAACATCCATTGCTATTGTGCTTATGTTAAAAGCAAGAGCAGGGCGAAAGGCACAGTGGAGAAAGATAGAGACAAGTGCATCAGGTACAGAATTACCCGCACTGATACTGACCGGACACCGGGTCCGAAGAGTTGCTAGTACTTCACGACTAGTAATAGAAATCCGGAGACCTTTTGGACTTCAAGTCGCAGAAGGTAGCCCTATGTGTTGATACGTAAACGGAGTCAGGTAGAACAAGGACCTTGAGTAGGATGCTACAAAAGTAGGGACTCTGCTCTTACCAACTAAAAGGCTCTACCACTATGTCAGCCGGGCGTTGTTGCTATTGAACGAGTTGCACTTGGCTTTATGCAAGTTGTACTCATATGCTACAAGGATAAAGGAGGCCTCTAACCTGCTCAACGGTTTTCCTGAATGTGCATTCTCCACCCCGACCAGCTTCCCGGGACCTGCCTGAAACATGAACAAGTAAAGGTATGGAAAGAGATTGCCTTGTGTGAGACTGCTTCATTGAGTGCACCCTGCACCACCATAGACTTCCAGGGACCAGTCTCACCTGTGGGAGACTTATCATCCAGCTGCCCCATAACATCCCCTAGGAAGATCCATATAGCAGCGCTGGTCCAATTGATCAGACACCACAGGTGGCGTCACAAACTATTCTAATCTACAATCCCCTGTAAATACCCCCCCCATTGTATGACCGCCCAGGGCCACGGACCGAGTCCAGCTGCCAGTGACATCTCCCATAGAAATCGACGGGCTCGGTGCCGAGTACCCCATAGCCCTGGTACCGTGTGCGCGTCAGTTGCATTTTTTTTTTTCCCTCTGTATCTCTGGGTGCTGGGGAGGATCTTTTCTCTCAATGGAGTTTGCACAGTTGTCTGGCCGTGTGGATCAGCTTGCCACTGAGGTTCGGAGTATTGCTATCTATCTTGCTGGGTTGCCTGTTGTGGAACCTAGGATTCCCATGCCAGATTTGTTTTTAGGGGATCGAGCTAAGTTTCAGAATTTCAAAAATAATTGTAAATTTTTTTGCCTTAAAATCTAAGTCCTCAGGGAACGCAGCGCAGCAGGTTCAAATTATCATCTCTCTCCTGCGCGGCGATCCTCAGGATTGGGCTTTTTCCCTGACACCTGGGGATCCTGTTTTGAGTGATGTTGATGCATTTTTTTCAGGCCTTGGGGTTATTGTACGATGAGCCTAATGTCACTGATCAAGCTGAAAAAGCCTTGTTGGCATTAAATCAGGGCTTGATGACGCTGAGTTATACTGTCAGAGATTCCGTAGGTGGGCAGTCCTGACCAAATGGAATGACGACGCTTTGGCAGCCCTTTTCCGGAAGGGTATGTCAGATAATGTAAAGGATGTTATGGTGGGATTCCCTGTCCCCTCTGGTCTCAATGATTCTATGTCATTAGCGATTCAAATTGACAGACGTTTGCGTGAGCGGAGAAGTATGCGTGGAATGGTGTTGCCTTGTGAACCAGCTTCTGAACCCATGCAGTGTGATAGAGTGGTGTCTGGGGCACAGCGTCATGAGTTTCGAAAGCGCAATGGGTTATGTTTCTACTGTGGTGATGCCTCTCATGCTATTTCAGTCTGCCCTAAGCGGGGAAGACGTTTTGCACGCTCAGTTGTCTTGGGTAGTGTTCAGACTAAGTTTTTATTAACTGTCACTCTGATATGCTCTCTGTCCTCATTTTCTGCTCAGGCTTTCGTTGATTCTGGAGCAGCTATTAATCTGATGGATTATGATTTTGCTAAACATTGTGGATTTCCCTTGATACCCCTACAGAAGTCTATTCCCCTACTGGGGATCGATTCTACCCCTTTAGCTGAGAATAAACCTCAGTTCTCTACTCAGGTGATAATGAGGGTTGAACCTGATCACCAGGAGTGCTGCAAATTTTTGGTTCTGTATAATCTGCATGACATTATCGTGCTGGGTTTTCCTTGGTTACAGTCTCATAATCCTGTTTTGGATTGGAAATCTGTGTCTGTAACCAGTTGGGGCTGCCAATGTGTTAATACCAACACTCCTGTTTTTTCTGCCTCCCCCCAGACTCAGGATGTTCCTGACTTTTTGATTGATTTTTCTGATGTGTTTAGCGAAATTAAATCTGCATCTTTGCCTCCCCATAGGAGCTATGACTGCGCTATTGAATTAGTGCCGGGTAGTAAATTCCCTAAAGGTCGCCTTTTTAACTTGTCTGTACCTGAACATGACGCTATGCGGTCTTATATCAAGGAATCATTGGAGAAGGGTCATATCAGACCATCCTCTTCACCCTTAGGTGCCGGTTTTTTCTTTGTGGCCAAAAAGGATGGTTCATTAAGGCCGTGTATTGATTATCGTCTCTTGAACAATATTACTGTGAAATATCAATACCCGTTACCCTTGATTTCTGACCTGTTTTCCAGGGTGAAAAACGCTACTTGGTTTACCAAGCTTGACCTCAGGGGGGCGTATAACCTTATTCGCATTAAGCACGGGGATGAATGGAAGACGGCATTCAATACCCCTGAAGGGCATTTTGAGTACCTGGTGATGCCCTTTGGGCTCACTAATGCTCCTTCCGTCTTCCAGTCCTTCATGAATGACATTTTCAGGGATTTTGTGGACAAATTTGTGATTGTTTATTTGGATGATATCTTGATTTTTTTTAATGACTGGGACTCTCATGTGAAACATGTTCGAACTGTATTCCAGATTTTGAGAGAGAATGCTCTGTATGTGAAGGGATCAAATGTCTTTTTGGCGTACAGAGGATCTCATTTCTGGGATTCATTTTGTCCCCATCTGTTATTGAAATGGACCTGGTCAAGGTTCAGGCCATCTGTGATTGGGTCCAACCTACTTCATTAAAGGCTCTTCAGAGATTTTTGGGTTTTGCCAATTTTTATCGTAAATTTATTGGTAATTTCTCGGTTATTGTTAAACCATTAACTGATTTGACCAGAAAGGGTTCTGATGTGGTGAATTGGCCTCCTGAGGCAGTCTCTGCATTTCAGGAACTTAAGCAGAGATTCACTTCTGCTCCTGTTCTACGGCAGCCTGATGTTTCTCTGCCATTTCAGGTGGAGGTTGATGCCTCTGAAATTGGGGCAGGTGCCGTTTTGTCCCAAAAAGATCCAGAGTCCTCTAAAAGTAACCCTTGTGCCTTTTTCTCTCAAAATTTTCTCCTACTGAACGTAATTATGATGTGGGTAATCGGGAGTTATTGGCCATGAAGTGGGCTTTTGAAGAGTGGAGACATTGGCTGGAGGGAGCCAAACATCAGGTGGTGGTCCTTACGGACCATAAGAATCTGGTCTATCTGGAATCTTCCAAGCGACTCAATCCTAGACAGGCCAGGTGGGCCTTGTTTTTCACACGTTTTAATTTTGTGGTTTCCTTTCTTCCTGGCACTAAGAATGTTAAGGCGGATGCCCTCTCGAGGAGTTTCCTTGCGGACTCTCCTGAGTTATCTGATCCTTCTGTTATTTTGAAAGAGGGTGTAGTTCTTTCCGCCATCTCACCCAATTTGAGACTTGCTCTGGAGGGGTGTCAGGAGGATAGGCCCGAGTGCTGCCCTGTTGGAAAATTGTTTGTCCCGGACCAGTGGAAAAAGAGTGTGATGTCTGAGATTCTGTAATGTATGTAGTACAGTTCATATAGCGTCTTGTGCTTGGGTGCGATGAACATACATGAGACACAGGTTTGATATAGAAAAGTCCTGTATTACTTCATACAAGTTGGCAGAAATAGTCACACAGTTTGCAGACACAGAAACAGGAGACACAGCAGGCCAGAGTAATCCAAGCTCAGCAATCACTCTCCAATACAGATTCAGGATCTTCTTCTCTGTTACCGTAAGTCCATGCAAACGTGGGTCTTTCAAAGAGCAGGGTTCAGAGTCCACAAGTGCTTCAGAGTTCCTCAGTAGGAATAGCTGGAGTACAAGGTCCAAGGCTTACAGGAGTCAAGTCACAGGTTCACTGCAGGCTAGATTCTGAAGCACTGATTGCTCAGCTGTGGCTGCTTAAGAAGCAAAGGAGAGAATCAGGGCGGGAACATGCAAGCTGGAAACTCCATTTTGACTGAGGGCAAGATAGCTGCAGCAAGACAGAAAGTAAAATGGCTAACGAACAAACTGAGTTTCAGGAATATATACATAGAACCTTACATTACTCCCCCCTTAAGGACAACCTCCGGATGACCTCAGACCAGGCTTGTGTGGGTACCTCTGATGAAACTGACGGAGCAAGCGAGGAGCATTAACGTTATTGACCGGTTCCCATGAGTTGTCCTCCACTGGGTAGCCCTGCCATTTAATCCAATATTGTAACTGATTTCTATACAACCTGGAATCTAAAATCCTTTCCACCACAAATTCTTCCTGACCATCGACTAGCACTGGGTCAGGGCAAGGAGAGGAACGTCCAGGAAACGTATTGGGTGTCGCAGCCTTTAGTAGGGATACATGAAAGACAGGGTGGATTCTCATAGTTCTGGGCAGTTGAAGACGACAAGCAACGGCACTTATAATTTTACTGATTTTATAGGGTCCAATGTACTTATGTCCCAACTTAGACGATGGAATCCTTAACTTAAGATTTCTGGTTGACAGCCAGACCAAGTCTCCTACCTTGAAAGCTGGTGCAGGTTTACGAAATTTATCTGCTGCTTTCTTGTACCTTTCTTGAGCCGATTCCAGATTTTCCTTTAGAAGATCCATATTCTTCTGTAAAGACGTGATTCTTTCAGCCACTGCTGGTAAAGGCGTTTCTATGGGAAATCGTGGTAGAATGTTAGGATGATAACCTAGATTAGAGTAAAAAGGAGACTGTTTAGTGGAGGCACTCTGAGAGTTGTTATACGAGAACTCAGCTAATGGAAGTAGATCCACCCAATCATCCTGTAGGTGGCAGATAAAGCAGCGGAGATACTGCTCCAGGGTTTGATTGGTTCGTTCGGTCTGTCCATTAGTCTGGGGATGAAAAGCAGAAGAAAGGTTTACTTTAATGTCCAATGCTGCACAGAAATTTTGCCAAAACCTAGAAGTGAATTGCACCCCTCGATCCGAAATAACCTCATCCGGTACTCCATGTAAGCGAAACACATCTTTAATCATCAAATCTGATGTCTGTTTTGCAGTGGGTAAGCCGACACAAGGGATAAAATGAGCTGCCTTTGTTAGATGGTCAACCACCACTAGAATGGTGTTCTTCCCCTGAGAGGTTGGTAACTCCACAATGAAGTCCATAGAAATGGATCCCCACAGGCGGGACGGGTGGGAAGAGGCTGTAACAGACCAGTTGGTGAGGAGCGAGGTGTTTTGCATCTTGCACAGACCTCACATGAAAGACATAATTCAAAACATCCTTCCTGCAAGTGGGCCACCAAAAGAAACGAGAAAGAAATTCCTGTGTCTTTAGAATTCCTCTATGCCCAGCTATCTTGGAATCGTGAATGAGTTGCAATACTCTCAATCTGACTGTTTCAGGAATATACAGACGTTGTCCCTGAATCCACACACCATTCTTAAAGACAAGACTTACGTCCCTTGGGGGTTGTGCCAAAAAGGAATCCGCATGGTATGCTTCCTTGATGTCCTTAAGTAGGTCTTGATTATGAATTACTCCTAGGAATCTAGAGTCAGGAAGAATAGTCTTAGGAGGAGTAATTGGACGTGTCTCTGCTGAGTAAATCCTAGAGAGTGCATCAGCCTTTCCATTGCGCGATCCTGGTCTATAAGAGATGATAAAATTAAATTGGTTTAAGAAAAGATTCCAGCGAGCCTGGCGAGGAGTCAGGCACTTAGCCGACCTGATAAACTCAAGGTTACGATGGTCTGTCAGGACGACTATTTGCTGTGCAGCACCCTGAAGAAGGTGTCTCCATTCTTTGAAGGCGGCAATAATGGCCAACAACTCTCTATTGCCCACATCGTAGTTCCTCTCAGCCGAAGACAACTGCTGGGAAAAGAAGGCACAGGGATGCAAGACATTCTTCTCACCTGTTCTCTTAGAGAGTATAGCTCCAACGGCACAGTCTGAAGCATCCACCTCTATTATGAAGGCAAGCTCGGGTTGGGATGTACTAGGATAGGTGCAGTGGTAAATTTATCTTTTAGATGGGAAAATGCTTCCTGGGCTTGGGAAGTCCAGGAAAACCTAGACTCTTTCCGGGTAAGTTGAGTGATAGGTGACACTACCTCAGAGAAATTTCTAATGAAACGTCTATAGAAGTTGGCAAACCCGATGAAGCGCTGTACCTCCTTCACATTTCTAGGACTTGGCCAATCCTTGATGGCTTGGGTTTTGCTTCCATCCATACTAATTCCTTGTGTAGACAGTACATACCCCAGAAATTGAATTTCGGTCCTATGGAATTCACACTTTTCAAGTTTGATGTAAAGATGATTTTGTCTTAGACGTTCCAAGACCATTCTCACATGTCCATGATGTTCCTCTGTGGAGTTAGAAAAAATTAGAATATCATCCAAATAAATTACCACGAATGTATCTAGGAGATCCCTGAAGATGTCATTCACCAAGTGTTGGAAAGTGGCTGGGGCGGTACTCAGACCAAAAGGCATAACTAGATATTCAAAGTGTCCATAGCGTGACCTGAATGCAGTCTTCCATTCATCCCCAGGTCTAATACGGACTAAGTTATAGGCCCCACGAAGATCTAGTTTAGAAAAAATTTTGGCATGTCGCACTCTCTCCAATAACTCAGGGATTAAAGGCAATGGATAACGGTTTCTAATAGTAACCTTATTGAGTTCCCTATAGTCTACGCATGGTCTCAGAGATCCATCTTTCTTCTTTACAAAGAAGATGGGTGCACCTGCAGGAGATGAAGAGGGGCGTATGAAGCCCTTGGCTAGATTTTCATCTATGTAATCCTTTAAAGCCTTTAGCTCGGGCCCCGCCAGGGGGTAGATCTTACCAAAAGGTATCTCTGCTCCAGACAATAATTCAATTGGACAATCATATGGACGGTGAGGAGGAAGCTGGTCAGCGTTCTTCTTGTCACATAAATCCACATAGTCCTGGTATACAGCTGGTAGTTCAGGGACTGACATGATTCCTTTAGGAACAGAGCAAGCTGAAACTTTTGGACTCATCTGTTTCTCTGGAAAGTGTAATTCCTTGGTCTCCCAGTTAATGGTAGGATTCTGAGCCTGCAGCCATGGTAGCCCTAGAATAATAGGAAAGTGGGGAGAAGAGATAAGCATAAAGGACAGTTTCTCTTGATGATCTTTACCCATAAGAACCCTCAAAGGCTCTGTTTCCTGATCCACTGGTCCAGAGGTCAGCAGGGAGCCATCCACAGTTTCCATCTGTACTGGAGTAGCCTTCTTCACTGAACGTATCCCCTGTTTCAGAGCAAAGGAGACATCCATAAAATTTCCACTTGCCCCTGAGTCGATCATAGCAGAGCTAGACACCCAAGCTGAGTCAACCCAGAGTTTGATGGAAAGAAAGCAATGAGAATTGTTTTTCTTACAACTCAGCTGGGACACCGCTGAGGAAACTTGGAAAATGGCAGCGTTTACACAGTCAACGTCCTCAGAGGTAACGGAGTTTAAGTCCGAGAAATCAAGATCTGTTGCTGCAGATCTCTCTGGAGCCTGAGGCTCGGACCTGACAGATCCCCTCTCGCAACACTCACAATGAATGAGTGCTGCAGTAGTCTTACGAGAACGGCTGGGGCAGTTTATAATGAAGTGCCCTGACTTACCACAATAGAAACATAGATTCTCCTTAAAACGATGTTCCTTGCGTGCATCACTAACCCGTCGTTGTAAAGAGTCTACCTGCATGGGTTCAGGTTCAGGTTCCCGTGTAATCCTACTCAAAGGTTCCTTAGCTGGAGAGGAAGGTAGGAAAAGGTTAGTACGATTGCTTTCGAACCATCTCTCTTGCCTGCGTTCAGTCAGACGAGTATCAATACGGATGCAGTAGTTAATAAAGTCACCTAACGCAGTGGGAGGGTCGGCACGAGCAAGTTCATCCTTAATCAGTGGAGATAACCCCTTTCGAAAAATAGATTTTTTGGCGGAACTGTCCCAGGTGGTATCAAGGGCCCATCTCCTGAAATCCAAGGCATATTCAGCTACCGAGTGCTTACCTTGGCGCAAAGCTAACATGGCTGCTTCAGCTGTTGCACCTCGATTGGGGTCATCAAACACCTGCCCCATGGCTGAAATAAAATCATCAAGGTGATTCAAACAATCATCCTCAGTCTCAATCAGAGGGTTTGCCCACATTAAAGCCTTGTTGGTAAGCAACATAATTATAGTAAGCACCTTAGATCGTTCAGTGGGAAATTGTGAAGCATGTGCAGAAAAAAAAAGATTGCATTGATTAATAAATCCCCTGAATTTCTCACGTTCACCGCCAAAACGAAAAGGGGCAACTTGGGAATCCCAGCACTCGGGGCTACGGCAGGAGCCTGGACTCGCCCCTCTAGAACCTCAATTCTGGCTCGCAAATCCTGGGTAGTCTGTCCAACCACTTGCAAATTGTGATTATTGAGGTCCTGTAGATTTGTAAAACGGGTCTTTATATTCTGCAAATCTGCAAGGATATTATCAGTCACTCCGCAAAGTTCCTTTATGCGGGCCTCCATTTTCCAGATCTTTTAAGACAGGATTACTGGAAGAAGAGAGAGAAAAAAAACAATAGTGTTCACCTGTGGCAACACTGCAGAGAGAAAAAAAAATTAAGGGAACTGCTCACCTGGAATGGTTGTGAGAAGTCACAACCACTATCATCACAGAAAGTTTCAACCAGACATCTGATATCCAGAGTTACAGCAGACAAAAAAGAGAAAAGAAAGGAAAAAAAAAACAAACAATAGTGTTTACCTGTGGTAACACTGCAAAAAGAAAAAACTTAAGGGAATTGCTCACCTTGAATGGTTGTGAGAAGTCACAACCACTGTCATCACAGAAAGTACAACCGGACGTCTGATATCCACAGTACAGCAGACACAGCCTTCCAGACCCAGCAGACACTAACGTTTTGGCTTCAGAATCTTGTAATGTATGTAGTACAGTTCATATAGCGTCTTGTGCTTGGGTGCGATGAACATACATGAGACACAGATTTGATATAGAAAAGTCCTGTATTACTTCATACAAGTTGGCAGAAATAGTCACACAGTTTGCAGACACAGAAACAGGAGACACAGCAGGCCAGAGTAATCCAAGCTCAGCAATCACTCTCCAATACAGATTCAGGATCTTCTTCTCTGTTACCGTAAGTCCATGCAAACGTGGGTCTTTCAAAGAGCAGGGTTCAGAGTCCACAAGTGCTTCAGAGTTCCTCAGTAGGAATAGCTGGAGTACAAGGTCCAAGGCTTACAGGAGTCAAGTCACAGGTTCACTGCAGGCTAGATTCTGAAGCACTGATTGCTCAGCTGTGGCTGCTTAAGAAGCAAAGGAGAGAATCAGGGCGGGAACATGCAAGCTGGAAACTCCATTTTGACTGAGGGCAAGATAGCTGCAGCAAGACAGAAAGTAAAATGGCTGACAAACAAACTGAGTTTCAGGAATATATACATAGAACCTTACAGATTCATTGTTCCGCGTTGGCTGGGCATCCCGGAATTTTTGGTACCAGAGACTTGGTTAGTCAGTCCTTTTGGTGGCCTACCTTGTCTCGTGATGTCAGGGAATTTGTGCAGTCCTGCGGGACTTGCTCTCGCTCCAAGCCTTGCTCTCGCTCTAGTGGTTTGTTGATGCCATTGCCTGTGCCCTAGAGACCATGGACCCATAGCTCTATGGATTTCATTTCCGACCTTCCTGTTTCTCAGAGAATGACCACCATCTGGGTAATTTGTGATAGGTTTTCCAAGATGATACATCTTGTGCCATTACCTAAGTTGCCTTCCTCCTCTGAATTGGTGCCGTTGTTCCTTCAGCACGTGGTTCGTTTACACGGCATTCCTGAGAACATTGTGTCTGAAGAGGAGTCCAGTTTGTTTCCAGATTTTAGAGGACTTTTTGTTCTAAACTGGGTGTTCAATTGTCTTTCTCCTCGGCATTTCATCCTCAGACCAATGGTCAAACTGAGAGAACAAACCAGACATTGGAGACTTATCTAAGATGCTTTGTGTCTGCTGATCAGGATGACTGGGTCTCTTTTTTGCCTTTGGCTGAGTTTGCTCTTAATAATAGGGCTAGCTCTGCTACTTTGATGTCTCCGTTTTTCTGTAATTCTGGGTTTCACCCTCGATTTTCTTCAGGACAGACGGAGGCTTCTGTCTGTCCAGGTGTTGACTCTGTTGTGGAGCGTATGCAACTGATTTGGGACCAGGTAGTGGAGAGGTTGTCCCTCTCTCAGGAGAGGGCCCAGCGGTTTGCTAACCGGCATAGGATTGATGGTCCTCAGTTTAAAGTGGGGGACTTGGTCTGGTTGTCCTCAAAGAATATTCCTATGAGAGTAGCATCTCCTAAATTTAAGCCTAGGTTCATTGGACCTTATAAGATCATGGAGATTATTAATCCTGTTTCTTTTCGTTTGCTTCTTCCAGGGACATTTAAGATCCATAACGTGTTCCACAAGTCCTTGTTGAAGAGGTTTGTTGAGCCAGTGGTTCCTGCTGCTGTGCCTCCTGACCCTGTTTTGGTTGAGGGCAATCTGGAGTATGTGGTTGAGAAAATATTAGATTCTCGTTTTTCTAGACGGAAACTCCAGTATTTGGTTAAATGGAGAGGTTATGGTCAGGAAGACAATTCTTGGGTGTTTGCTTCGGACATCCATGCTAGGAGACTTATCCGTGCATATCATAGAACTCATCCTGACCGACCTGGTTGCTCAAATGAGGGTTCGGTGACCCCTCCTCAAGGGGGGGGGTACTGTTGTGAATGGGTTTGAGATGAGTTCTGAGCAGAGGCTCCCTCTGGTGGTTACAAGCAGTGCTAGTCTGTCCAGTGAAGATTGTGAGGACTGGGAATCAGGTGTTACTGACTGGTCTTATATAAGGGAGTCACCTTCCCATCAGGGTTGCCGGTGATCAATTGTTCTGGTCTGAATCCTTTATTCCAGTTTCCCTTGTAGCCTGCTGTGTCGTGTCTGCATCTCCTGCTAACAGATAAGACATTTTCTTCTTTTGTGTTTGTGCTATATTTTTGCATTTTGTCCTGTACTTCTGTGGGGGCCTTCAGGGTCCCCTCCGGGGGCTTCTGCCCTCTCAGTTTTGTTCAGCCACTGATGTTTGTACTTTTGCTTTTTCCAGTTTTTTCAGTGGCTGCTGTTTTGATTTTGTTACACCAGAGAACTAATTTAGGTGGAAGAGGTCGTGTGATCTCAGGTGTTTTTGAAATTAGTAGAGTTGGTGCCTTTCAGGGTTTTCTGGGATTGCAGTAAGTACCCTTCCTATCCTTTTCTATTTAGTTAGTTTGGGCCCCAGCGTTTGCTCATACTATTTTCTGTCTGTGTCAGTATTTCTTCTTGTCTAACCGCCATTACATGTTTGGGGGCTTTCTATGTTCTTTGGGGATCTGCTCCGGGGCAGATAGCTTTCCTCTTTCTATCTTTAGGTATAGTTAGTTTCTCAGGCTGTGACGAGGCGTCTAGGACCAACGTAGGAACGCTCCACGGCTGCCTCTAGTTGTGGTGGTTAGTCAGGGTACTGCAATCTCATAGATTCCAACTGCTCTGGTGTATTTCCTTTTTTACCTGCACTCCTCAGCTACCGAAACATAACAGAAAAGGGCGGATTCTAGAGATGTTCTTTAGGTGTAGACGGCAAGAGCGGGCAAGAGATTGTATATGGGAGGTGAAGGAGAGATTGGTGTCAAACATAACACCCAGACAGCGAGCCTGCTGCCGGGGTGTTATTATGGTGCCGCCCACAGAGAGGGAAATGTCAGATTTAGGGAGGTTAGTAGACGGCGGGAGCAGAAGGAGTTCAGTCTTGGAGAGGTTAAGTTTCAGATAGAGAGCGGACATGATGTTGGAGACTGCAGACAGACAGTCGGTGGTGTTCTGTAGAACAGCGGGGGTAAGGTCGGGGGATGACGTGTATAGTTGTGTGTCATCAGCATAAAGATGGTACTGAAAGCCAAATCTGCTGATGGTCTGTCCAATTGGGGCCGTGTAGAGAGAGAAGAGAAGGGGGCCAAGGACTGAGCCCTGGGGTACACCGACAGTGAGAGGAAGAGGAGATGACGTGGAGCCAGAGAACGAAACACTGAAGGAGCGGTCAGAAAGATAGGAGGAGAACCAGGAGAGAACAGTGTCCTTAATACCTAGTGACTGGAGCCTAGACAGTAGGAGACAGTGGTCAACAGTGTCGAAAGCTGCAGAAAGGTCGAGTAGAATGAGCAGAGAGTGGTCGCCGTTACGTTTTGCTGTAAGAAGGTCATTGGTCACTTTGATGAGTGCAGTTTCAGTCGAATGTAGGGGGCGGAAGCCGGACTGTGAAGGGTATAGGAGGGAGTAAGTGGAGAGGTAACGGGTGAGGCGGGAGTAGACTAGGCGCTCCAAAAGTTTAGAGCTGAAGGGGAGATTGGATACCGGTCTGTAGTTGTTTGTGTAACGGGTCTGGGAGGCGGAACCTCTGAGCTATTATACAAGGAGGCTTTCCTTGTAAAGGAGCGGGTGGCGCCCGGGGAAGACGGACAGGAAGTCACGGCAAGTGACCGGGGCAGTCTCTGGACAGACAGGCAGGAGGTCACGGCAAGTGACCGGGGCAGTCTCTGGATAGACAGGCAGGTAGTCACGGCAAGTGACCGGGGCAGTCTCTGGATAGACAGGCAGGTAGTCACGGCAAGTGACCGGGGCAGTCTCTGGATAGACAGGCAGGTAGTCACGGCAAGTGACCGGGGCAGTCTCTGGATAGACAGGCAGGTAGTCACGGCAAGTGACCGGGGCAGTCTCTGGATAGACAGGCAGGTAGTCACGGCAAGTGACCGGGGCAGTCTCTGGATAGACAGGCAGGTAGTCACGGCAAGTGACCGGGGCAGTCTCTGGATAGACCGGCAGGAAGTCACAGCAAGTGACCGGGGCAGTCTCTGGATAGACAGGTATATACGACCTGAGATGGCTGAGCCTCCCGGTAGGCTAGCAGGCAGATGACAGATGAGCGCCCCCAAGTGAGCAGGCGAGAGTCTCTGGAATAGCCGATGGTCACCGCATGTGACGGCCGAACCTCCAGGTAGGCTAGCAGGCAGATGGCAGATGAGCGCCCCCAAGTGAGCAGGCGAGAGTCTCTGGAATAGCCGATGATCACTGCACGTGACGGCCGAACCTCCAGGTAGGCTAGCAGACTGGTAACCGGTGAACATCAGCAGATAAACGGACAGGCTGGTCCATAGACAGACTGGCAGGTGATGGTGGGCAGACTGTCGGACGATGGAGCCTCCAGGTAGGCTAGCGGACAGGTAGCAGACAGCAAAATGGCAGGAAACAGGCAGGTAACTGGTAACGGAACTGAGGGCTGAAGCAGAGTAGTGAACAGTGCAACAACATTGCTCGAGCACCTCCTTTAAGGAGGAGGTGCTTTATATAAGGTGGAGTCCTCCGGCATTGGCCGGGGACCTTTTTTGAAAGATGCGCGCGGCCCCTTTAAGAGCGGGGGCGTGCACGCGCGCGCGCCCTAAGCCAAGTGGCAGGGAAGGAGCGCGCAGCCCCAGCAGGGCGGAAGGAGGACGCTGTGTGAGGGTAAGGGGAGTGACGTCCCTGCCTGGCAGAGGACGCTGGCGCAGGGGAACAGCGTCCCTGCCTGGCAGAGGACAGGGACGCTGGCGCCGGCGCTACAGTTTGTGCAGGAAGGGTCAAGAGCGGGTTTCTTTAGTAATGGAGTAATGATGGAGTGTTTGAAGGAGGATGGGAAAATGCCAGAGGAGAGTGAGAGATTAAAGATTGTAGTTAGGTGAGTTGTGACAACTGGAGAGAGAGACTGGAGGAGATGTGAGGGAATGGGGTCGGTAGTGCATGTAGTCGGACGAGAGGAAGAGAGGAGTCTGGAGACTTCTTCTTCTGTGATGGGATCAAATGTGGAAAGTGAGCCAGGGGAAATGCAGGGTGGGATGGGAGTCACAGCACTTGGTGGTTGAGAGCAGATTTCCTGACGGATAGTATCTATTTTTTCTATAAAGTGGGAGGCCAGGTCGTCAGCACAAATGTCTGTGATAGGGGCTTGTGCTTTTGGCCTGAGGAGGGAGTGAAAAGTGTCAAAAAGTTTCTTGGGGTTGTTGGCTAGTGAGATCAGGGTGGTGAAGTAGGTCTGTTTGGCGAGGTGAAGGGCAGCATTATAAGTTCTTAACATGAATTTAAAGTGGATGAAGTCTTCTGGTGTGTGGGTTTTTCTCCAGAGGCGTTCAGCACTCCTAGAGCATCGCTGAAGAAGTCGAGTTTGCAAGGTGAGCCAGGGCTGTTTTACTGTGTGTTTGGAGGTTCTGAGGGTGAGCGGTGCTACTTGGTCAAGGGTGCTTTTAAGAATGTCATTGTAGTGATGAACAGCCAGATCAGGACAGGAAAAAGAGGAGATTGGGGACAGCGATGAGTGTAGGGAGTCTGAAAGTGTCTGAGGGTTAATGGCTTGTAGATTTCTGAATGTGTGGTAGGTAGGAGTGCGCTGGGGTGGTGGAGGATTTGTGAGAGTGAAGGAGAGAATGTTGTGGTCAGAGAGTGGAAGCGGTGAGTTATTTAGGTGGGAGATTGAACAGAGGCGGACAAAGACCAGGTCAAGGGTGTTGCCATCCTTGTGTGTCTCAGAGGTTGAAAGCTGTGAGAGGCCTAGAGAAGTGGTTAGTGATAGAAGCTGAGATGCAGATGTGGAAGTAGGGCTGTTAATGGGGATGTTGAAGTCTCCAAGGATAAGGGTTGGTAGTTCTGAGGACATGAAGTGCGGCAGCCAGGCTGAGAAGTGGTCAAGGAACTGGGTGGGTGAGCCTGGGGGCCGATATATGACCGCTACTCTGAGGGAGAGGGGATGGAAGAGCCTGATGGTGTGGACCTCAAAAGAAGGGAATGAGAGTGATGGAATTGGGGGGATGACCTGGAAAGTGCATTGTGGGGACAGGAGTATGCCAACTCCACCACCATGTCTGTTTGTGGGTCTCGGGGAATGGGAGAACTGTAAACCACCATAGGAAATGGCAGCAGGGGAGACAGTGTCAGAATCCTGAATCCAGGTTTCAGTGAGGGCCAACAGATTAAGGGAGTGGTTCAGAAAGTAGTTGTGCAGGAAGGATAGCTTGTTGCATGCAGACCGTGGATTCCAGAGGGCACAATTGAAAGAAAGAGATGAGGGAGTGCAAGTAATATTAATAAGATTATTATGGTTTCGGTATGAGGTAGGGTAGGGATTGAGGTTGGGGGATGGTGGACCAGGGTTGGGGGAGATGTCCCCTGAAATACAGCTGATCAAAAGTTCACATACCCTGGTGATTTTGGCCTGATAACATGCACAGAAGTTGACACAAATGGGTTTGAATGGCTACTAAAGGTAACATCCTCACCTGTGACCTGTTTGCTTGTAATCAGTGTGTGTATAAAAGCTGAGTAAGTTTCTGGGATCCAGACAGACTCTTGGATCTTTCATCCAGCCACTGACGTTTCTGGATTGTGAGTCATGGAGAAAGCCAAAGAATTGTCAATGGATCTACGGGAAAAGGTAGTTGAACTGTATAAAGCAGGAAAGGGATACAAAAAGATATCCAAGGAATTGATTATGCCAGTCAGCAGCATTCAAACTGTGATTAACAAATGGAAAATCAGGGGCTCTGTAAAAACAAAACCACGGTCAGGTAGACCAACAAAAATTTCATCCACAACTGCCAGGAAACTTGTTCGGGATACAAAGAAAAACCCACAAATAACATCAGCTCAAATACTGGACTCTCTGAAAACTAGCGGTGTGGCTGTTTCAAGGCAGTTGAACAAAAATTGGCTGCATGGTCAAGTTGCCAGAAGAAAGCCATTACTGCACAAATACCACAAAGTAACTCGCCTACAATACGCAAAACAGCACAGAGACAAGCCTCAAAACTTCTGGAACAAGGTAATTTGGAGTGATCAGACCAAAATTGAACTTTTTGGCCACAACCATAAACGTTACATTTGGAGAGAGGTCAACAAGGCCTATGATGAACACCATTCCTACTGTAAAGCACGGAGGTGGATCGCTGATGTTTTGGGGATGTGTGAGTTACAAATGCACAGGAAAGTTGGTCACAGTTGAAGGAAAGATGAATGCAGCAAGTTATCAGCAAATACTGGAGGCAAATTTGCAATCTTCAGCCTGGAAGCTGCTCATGGGATGTACTTGGACGTTCTAACATGACAACGATCCAAAACACAAGGCCAAGTCGACCTGTCATTGGCTACAGCAGAACAAAGTGAAGGTTCTGGAGTGGCCATCACAGT
>JARQOD010006888.1:0-41067 GCA_033576555.1 Oophaga sylvatica | reverse complement strand
CCTCCACCTGCCCTGAAGAAAATCGAGGATGAAACCCGAAATTGCAGAAAAATGGAGACATCAAGGTGGCAGAACTAGCCCTATTATTCAAAGCAAAATCAGCCAAGGGCAAAAAGGAGACCCGGTCATCTTGATCAGAAGATACAAAACATCTCAAATAAGTCTCCAAGGTCTGGTTTGTTCTCTCAGTCTGTCCATTGGTCTGAGGGTGGAACGCAGAGGAAATAGACAGCTGTACTCCCAGTTTGGAACAAAATGTCCTCCAAAATCTGGACACAAACTGGACTCCTCTGTCAGACACAATGTTCTCTGTAATGCCGTGCAACCGAACCACCTGTTGAAAAAATAAGGGCACCAACTCAGAGGAGGATGGCAACTTAGGTAGTGGTGTCATGGAAATATATATGTATTCCATATATTCAAAGTATATTCACATATATGTATTCACAGTTCACAGTTAGATAGATCTCACTTGCTAAAAAACCCTGTGCTCACATATTTCTAGGCCAGCTATAATCAGTCGTTTTAAAGAAATCTGGCCTTCATACGGCCTTCATAAGGCCTTCATAAGGAACGTACAAAAAGTCTTATTAGATATCTGTTGTTTACATTATAGTTATGCAAGACAACTAGGTCACAAGAATATAAAACAATAATTCTGCAACTTCAGCTCTTTTGCCATGATTATCATAATTATCATATTTACACTAGAACAGCCAATAATCTAGAAGCTTTTAATTGTATGTTAATTGACTAACCAGCCCTTTTTTGTAAACGTATAAAACCTTGAATGAATAATAAATGTATGTCTTTGACGAACTGTTATACTGACACTTGCATTGTGGACAGTTTTCATTTCGTTCTGAGCGCTCAAAGAAGACATTAAATAGAGATTTGGACATGGCAAGCAGCAAACACTGAAGGATATTTTTATCCTAATTAAATTTCCATATCAGTTGGCGCCCAATGTGGGGCATTGGACGAAACGCACGAGGACCCGGCCGACCGGAGAGACGGGGGTGTTGGCCCTGGCTTTGGCACACGGGACGAAGACTGCAGCTCCATCAGTAAGGTAAGAAAACTTTGTCATCTTACCTGAATGTTCCCTGTGCCTAGTTCTAGCCTACACTTCCAGCCGGTCGGACGTGGTCATCACTGCATTCCCAGGTTGTGTAAAAAGTCCATACCCTTATCCAAAAGCCCTGGGATATAAGCCAAGTTGTTTGCTGCTGTGCTGTATATGTTTCATGTTTTATGTGAACCGGGAGAAAGTTGGAACGGTGACTGTGTTTTTGCTTGCTGATTTCTGGGGACTGTATAGCAAAAGACAAATTGCTGCATAAGTTCCCGCAGTAAACTTTCACGCACCGGGAGGCCATCCCAGTCAAATCAGACGTGAAGGGCGGGAGCTTTGTTTTGGATAAGTCCACGCAGATATTTTTCACACATTGGAGGGAAGTTATCCCAAAAAATCCAGTTGTGAGAAGCGAGGGCTTTGTTCGGTTAAGTTTCTGCAGTAAACTTTCACGCACCGGGAGGCCATCCCAGTCAAATCACACGTGAAGGGCAGAAGCTTTGTTTGGATAAGTTCTCACAATAATCGTCCACGCACCGGGAGGCCATCCCAGTCAAATCAGACGTGGATAGTGAGAATTTTGATGAAGGCTATTGCAGATTATTGTGACCGGCGCACCGGCCAGGGCGTACGGTACAGAGAGCGATAGAACCTTGAGCCTCACCACGCTCAGTGCAATTGGTGAGTTATCAGTTACCAGAGCAGCTTGTATGTGTCACAGATCATCAAAAGAGGTATTCGTATTCTCCCGGGTGTCTGTCTCATTTGTACGTGTCAACTGTCTGTATCAGGTACTGTCGCTTTAAATCACATCTCCGTGCGCTCTGTCAGTATCTCATTCAGAGCAGTGTGCTGGCTGCAGCAGCGAGAAAACCCCTTTGACCCCCCTCCTCTGTTAATCACGTTGTCACATCTGTTTCTTGGCTTTGATTTTTATTTTTTTAAGCTAGTTTTTTGGCTACAGGTTTTAACGTGAAAATTATCAGGCATTCAGACTGAACTATATTCATTTTTTTTGCTATTCTGAGGGATAATATATATTTTTTTTTTTACGTGATTTCAGTGTTTGGAGAGACAGCAAGCAGAGGTAGAAGGGAGGGGGTGTTAGGGTCTGCGGAACGCACCAAATATATAAAGTGGAGAGGTGCGTTCGCAGCCCGGGGTCCACCGTGCAAGCAAAGCCTGCTGCTAGTAAGATGACGAAAGTAGCGAACTCTGTTATCCCGCAGAGTCGCTAAAATAAACGCCGTAGCGCGTTGTGGCAGTAAGTGCAGACTCTGTTAATTCACAGAGCCGCTAGCGGGATGCCACAGTGCTATATGGCGATATGTGCGAACTCACTTAGCTTCAGTGAGCCGCAAAGTAAAACGCTAGGGCGCTGTCTAGCGTCGAGAGCGAACCCTGTTACGTCACAGAGCCGCTGAGAACAAACACCGTGTCCTGTCAGGCTCTCAGGCACACGGTTAATTGCTAAGCGAGCATAATACATGGTCATGCGCTAATGTCCTCGCGGGAGTCACCCGCAATCTATGGCGTCTGAACGCCAGACCCTGAATACGGCAATCAAACTCCTCACCGGTTATGCCGGTAATCTAGGGCATCTAGGACACCGACCCTGACCAGCTAGCACACTAAACTCCTCACCGATTAAGTCGGTATTCTAGTGGCTTATTTCAGCCGGGTCCCTAACCACACACACGCATGACCACACTGGCGCATAGCATACAATGGTTGATATTAGCGCATGGCGGCCCAGCCATGCTACCCTTTTATAGCAACAGCTACAGGACCTTCCAGGAACAAGGACCAATGAGAACCTGTTCAGAAGACTAGTAGTAACAGGGCCTTCCTGGCGGGCCAATAGGAGCTGCTGCAGTACCTGAGCATGTGACCCCTGATCTCCAATGAGAGATCTCACTCTGGGCACGCTCAGAAGGGAAAATGCAGGACTTTATCCCAAAGACGTCTGCTCCAGAACTGGCTATAATAGCAGATCCAGGAAAGGCAGCAGCAAGTCACTGCCCAGTAGTGGAGTGGGCAAGACGCTTGGAACGACGTCTCTGCTGAGCAGGCTCCACTGCGGCCGGAGATGAATGGGAGACCGCAGCGGGACGGGTTCGAGACTCCCTTGTGCAGCAGCGGGAAATCGAACCCTAACATTACCCCCCCTCCTAGGGCCCCCCCTTCTCTGGGCCTCGCTGCGTTCAAAGGCAGCGATGAGCTGCGGAGCGTGAACATGCTCGGCAGGCTCCCAAGACCTATCCTCAGGCCCATAGCCCCTCCAGTCCACCAAATAAAACTTTTTGCCCCGTACCACCTTACACCCCACGATGGCGTTCACCTCATGGTCATCCGCAGATGAACCCGATGTCCCGGCAGATGACACAGAAAACCGGGACATGAGCACGGGTTTCAGGAGGGACACGTGAAAGGTGTCGGAGATACCCAGGCGTGGTGGAAGAGCTAAACGGTATACCACAGGGTTAACCTGCTCGAGGACCTTGAAAGGACCCAGGTAGCGGGGTGCCAACTTAGTGGACTCAACTCGCAGCCTGATGTTACGGGCGGAGAGCCACACCAAATCCCCAGGAGCAAATGTAGGAGCGGGGCGCCGATGGGCATCGGCCGAAGACCTCATCCTCTCTTTGGAGGCCTGAATGGCATCCTGCGTGCGGTCCCAAATGTCCCGTGCCTCCACAGCCCAGTCTGCCACCCTGGAATCGGCGGAAGACACGGGCATAGGCACTGGTACCCGCGGATGCTGACTGTAGTTCAGGAGGAATGGGGTCTGTCCGGTGGAATCAGCCACAGCATTGTTTAATGCAAACTCAGCCCATGGTAGCAAGGATGCCCAGTCATCCTGCCTGGCTGAGACAAAATGTCGTAGATAGGTGACCAAGGTCTGGTTGGCCCTCTCTACCAACCCATTCGTCTCAGGATGGTACGCTGAAGAGAGATTTAACTCAATACTGAGTAGACGACAAAGCTCTCTCCAGAACCGAGACGCAAACTGGGGACCTCGGTCACTGACAATCTTGTCCGGCATGCCGTGTAAACGGAAGATGTGCCTAACAAACAACGCTGCCAGAGCCCGTGCAGAAGGTAACCGTGGTAGTGGCACCAGATGCACCATTTTAGAGAAATGGTCGGTGATTACCCAAATGATGGTGCAACCCCGAGACTTGGGCAAGCCCACCACAAAGTCCATCCCAACCATCTCCCAGGGCCTGTCTGCCACCGGCAAAGGGTAAAGTAACCCAGCTGGCCGTTGTCGTGGAGACTTATTTTTGGCGCAGGAGACACACGCCCGAACATAGTCCCCAACATCACGGACCATATGCGGCCACCAATATGTCCTCGCCAGCAATTCAGATGTCCTCTTTACCCCAAAGTGTCCACCCACCCTGGACGAATGTGCCCAAGAGAGTACCTCCGGTCGCAAATTAGTAGGCACAAAAGTCTTGCCCGGGGGCACAGACTCTAGCGAAACCGGGGCCACTGTTCTCAGGCTCTCTGTGGGGACGATAAGCCGAGGCTCCTCCACCTCCTCCTCCGAGGACACCACAGAGCGAGAGAGAGCGTCGGCACGAATGTTCTTCTCTCCCGAGAGGAAATGCAGTGTGAAATGAAACCGGGAGAAGAACAAGGACCATCTGGCTTGGCGAGAATTAAGCCGCTGGGCTGTCTGAAGATATACCAGGTTTTTGTGATCCGTAAAGACTTGGAAGGGAAAGCGAGCTCCCTCCAACAGATGTCTCCACTCCGAGAAGGCCAACTTCATTGCTAGCAACTCCCTGTCCCCGATGGAATAATTCCTCTCTGCTGGTGTGAAGGTCTTGGAGAAAAAGAAGCATGGATGCTTCCGACCTTGAGCATCCTTTTGGAAGAGGACTGCTCCAGCACCAACGGACGAGGCATCCACCTCCAATATAAATGGCTTATCAACATCGGGGCGATGTAGGATGGGAGCTCTAGCGAAATGAGACTTAATAGACGTGAAGGCCTTGGAGACCTCTTCAGACCACAATTTGGGATTAGCTCCCTTTTTGGTAAGGGCAACCACGGGAGCTACCAAAGTTGAGAAGTGGGGAATGAACTGACGGTAGTAATTAATGAACCCCATAAAGCGCTGCACCGCCTTTAGAGAGTGGGGTTCTTGCCAGTCCATCACCGCCTGTAGTTTGGCAGGATCCATAGCCAATCCCTGGGCGGAGATGATATAGCCCAGGAAAGGTAAGGACTCCTGCTCAAACACACATTTCTCCAACTTTGCGTAAAGGGAATTTGCCCGTAGGAGGTCGAAGACCCTGCCAACATCCCTCCGGTGGGAGTCAATATCTGGAGAGAAGATGAGTATATCATCCAGATAGACTACGACCGAGGTGGAGAGCATATCCCGGAAGATGTCATTGACAAAGTCTTGGAAAACGGCTGGAGCATTACAGAGCCCAAAGGGCATCACCAGATATTCGTAATGCCCATCCCTGGTATTAAAAGCCGTCTTCCATTCGTCCCCCTCACGGATGCGAATCAAGTTATAAGCACCGCGCAGATCTAGTTTAGTGAATACCCTTGCTCCCGAAGCCTATCAAATAGCTCAGAGATCAGGGGCAACGGGTACTTGTTTTTAACGGTGATGGCGTTAAGACCCCTGTAATCAATACACGGACGCAATTCTCCGTTTTTCTTCTGCACGAAGAAAAATCCCGCCCCTGCCGGTGACACCGACTTCCTAATAAACCCTCTTGCCAGGTTCTCCTGAATATATTGCGACATGGCCTCTGTCTCAGGAAGAGAGAGGGGATAGACCCTTCCCCGAGGAGGTTCTGCGCCAGGCAAGAGGTCGATAGGACAGTCATAGGGGCGATGAGGCGGAAGAGTCTCCGCAGCCTTCTTGGAGAACACGTCTGCATATGACCAGTAGTGCTTGGGAAGTGGAGTAAGATCTGCGGGTAACTCAGTAGTGGTAACCTCAACGCAACTTCTGACACATCTGCCTGTACATGCATCACTCCAACCCAGTATCCTACCCGAAGTCCACTCTATATGTGGGGAGTGGAAACGGAGCCAAGGTATACCTAGTAGGATCTCGTCTATTCCCTCGGGAAGGACGAGTAGGGAAATAAATTCCTGATGGGAAGGAGATACAGACAATGCAAGTGGGACAGTCTGGTGTGTAATTTGTGAGGGCAATGACGACCCATTCACTACCCGAACAGTCACTGATTTGTCAAGCGCCACCAGAGGTATTGCATGACGGCGAGCAAAGCTAGAGGACATGAAATTCCCCTCTGCTCCTGAGTCCACGCAAAGGTCGGCGGTGAGAATTGAAGTACCAACAGTGATTGTCCCTTTAAATGTTATCTTGGAGGAAAATGCCGCTGTCTCTAGTGAACCTCCTCCCAGGGCCACTAGACGCGATCGCTTCCCCGATCGCTGTGGACATCTGTTGGCATAGTGTCCTGTCTGCTGACAATGGTTACAAACCACGGATACTCGGACGGACCGAGACTTAGGTCCTGCATGAGGAACTTCTGTGGCCTTTTGAGGTTCGGACGCCAGATCGGGGAATTCGAGAGGTTTGGCAAAGGTAGGAGCCAACCGAAACCTCTGCCTACACTGGGCCCGCTCCAACCTCCGCTCGTGAAAACGGAGGTCAATGCGGGTAGATATGGAGATAAGCTTCTCCAGTGTGGCGGGAATCTCCCTGGTAGCCAAAGCGTCTTTAACATGGTCAGCCAGTCCCCGCCAGTAGATAGGAATAAGAACTTTATCAGACCAATCTAGCTCAGCAGCCAGAGTCCGAAACTGGACGGAAAACTGACTGACCAAAGACGAACCCTGTGTCAATGCCAGCAGTTGTAGCGCCATATCGTGGGTGACCTGGGGTCCTAAAAAGACCTTTTTAAGAGCCTCCAAGAAACGAGGAGCACTCTGCACCACACGATCATCGCGCTCCCACAGCGGCGTTGCCCACTCCAACGCTCTGCCCGAGAGTAGAGAAAGTACAAAACCCACTTGTGCCCGATCCGTGGGAAAACGTGCAGCCAGAAGCTCGAGATGTATAGAGCACTGACTCACGAATCCCCGACATTGCTTGCTATCACCGGCAAACTTGTCAGGAAGCGGGAGGTGGGATAATGTAGGGGCAGAGGTGGCAGAGGACAAACTGGCTGCAGCCACGCTAGCAGCCTGAACAGCGACTGCGGTAACATCCACAGCTGAGGTTGTGCTCTCAAGAGCCTCCAACCTACCCTTCAGCTGCTGGATGTACTGCAATAGACGCTGTTCGTCCGCCATTTTACTAGCCAGACCCTGGCGCTAATATTATGTTAGGGTCTGCGGAACGCACCAAATATATAAAGTGGAGAGGTGCGTTCGCAGCCCGGGGTCCACCGTGCAAGCAAAGCCTGCTGCTAGTAAGATGACGAAAGTAGCGAACTCTGTTATCCCGCAGAGTCGCTAAAATAAACGCCGTAGCGCGTTGTGGCAGTAAGTGCAGACTCTGTTAATTCACAGAGCCGCTAGCGGGATGCCACAGTGCTATATGGCGATATGTGCGAACTCACTTAGCTTCAGTGAGCCGCAAAGTAAAACGCTAGGGCGCTGTCTAGCGTCGAGAGCGAACCCTGTTACGTCACAGAGCCGCTGAGAACAAGCACCGTGTCCTGTCAGGCTCTCAGGCACACGGTTAATTGCTAAGCGAGCATAATACATGGTCATGCGCTAATGTCCTCGCGGGAGTCACCCGCAATCTATGGCGTCTGAACGCCAGACCCTGAATACGGCAATCAAACTCCTCACCGGTTATGCCGGTAATCTAGGGCATCTAGGACACCGACCCTGACCAGCTAGCACACTAAACTCCTCACCGATTAAGTCGGTATTCTAGTGGCTTATTTCAGCCGGGTCCCTAACCACACACACGCATGACCACACTGGCGCATAGCATACAATGGTTGATATTAGCGCATGGCGGCCCAGCCATGCTACCCTTTTATAGCAACAGCTACAGGACCTTCCAGGAACAAGGACCAATGAGAACCTGTTCAGAAGACTAGTAGTAACAGGGCCTTCCTGGCGGGCCAATAGGAGCTGCTGCAGTACCTGAGCATGTGACCCCTGATCTCCAATGAGAGATCTCACTCTGGGCACGCTCAGAAGGGAAAATGCAGGACTTTATCCCAAAGACGTCTGCTCCAGAACTGGCTATAATGGCAGATCCAGGAAAGGCAGCAGCAAGTCACTGCCCAGTAGTGGAGTGGGCAAGACGCTTGGAACGATGTCTCTGCTGAGCAGGCTCCACTGCGGCCGGAGATGAATGGGAGACCGCAGCTGGCACTGGTTCGAGACTCCCCCTGTGCAGGAGTGGGAACTCGAACCCTAACAGGGGGGAAGTGCTGGCAGCAGCCAGCTGACATTCCAGAGAGCGGTAGGGAAAAAAAAAAACCTACGCTACCAGACAGAAGTTTTAAAGCACTTTTCTTTTAGTTTTTATCATTTTACAATCAGTTTTTTTTTTCCACCTCTTTTCTGTTGTTTTTTTTTGATTAGCTGTTTTAGTAACAAGGGTTGTTTTTCAGAGTTTTATGAGTAATACGTTTTTTCTTTTCTCCCCTTTTTGGTGAATTTATTTATTTTTCTTTTTCTAGAGGTTTTTTTTTACTAAATCTAACTTTTGTTTTTAAAATTTTTCTTTTAAGTACATTTTTAAATGATTTTGGAGAGATTTTTTCTCTAAGCAATTTATTTTAGAGTTTTATTTCTCCAGCCATTTTTTTTTTCTACAAGCTTGCTTTAGACCAAGGTCACATAGATAAGGAGAATTACAGGCTGAGAGAGAGAGCAGACACAAACTGCGCAGCGGTTTGAGTAGCCCCTCCCGTCGGGCATTCGGCGTTGACAAACAGAACCAGAGTGCAGCAGTTTTCAGATTTTTAAATCACCTTTGTTGAATAGGTTTTTGGAATAGACACAGTACGTGAGAAGCAAATAGACAGGCAGCCTTTACGCTGCATAATGAAATGTTTTTTTCTTGTTTTTTGTTATTTGAAAGGTAACGGGAAAATTTGTTAATAGATTACCATCTGCTATAAAAGAGCAGCGGTGCATCGTGTAAAAGATACAGCAAGTTAATTTGAATGGAGCAGGAAATGATTTTTTTTTATATGAATAAATTTGAAAAGGTGTTAAATCATCTGTGAGAAAAAAATCACTGACATGTCACAAGAGCAGAATTCAGAGTCACACACATCACATGTCCATCATGTAGAGACACGGGACAGGTGTAGGCTGCTCTCATTGAGTAAGGAGCCTCGTACAGGGAAAAAAGCTCCCTGCCTCTCTCCACAGGGAGAAGGCATTTTTGTTTCAACCATCCCCTCTCAAGAGTCACAGGGGGGACACCCTCTCCTTTCTCTTCTCCCAGTCCCTTTCTCCTTCTTCAGACTTTTCTCTCTCTCTCTGTCTCCAGCACAGGGCACCCTGTCTATCCCAAGCACAGTACAAACATTGCCAGTCATTATATCAGGAGAAGAAAGTGCAAATCTCCCTACATAAAACGCTACATGTAGCCCCCAGACACAACAGCCCACAGCTAGGGCTTCACAGGGGGGTGGTATAGCTACAGGGCTGCTAGCATGGAACCATGACACTGATCCACCGCAGCCTCAGCAAGGAAGTGGGAAATCCCCATGCAGCAAGACAACTTTAAAGCCCAAATCTCACCCAGTGTATGCACCAAGTACACCATGTCACTTCTTATCTGATGAAGATGAAGATGCAATGTCACACATGCTGCCCAATACTAGGGAAGAAAACACACAAGCACCAATAGAGCAGGGACAGGTAGAGGCACCATCCTATGAGCCCTTCATCCCAAGCCAGGTGATCAGTATGCTGCCAGACCCAGGGATACACCCCACGCTATTTTGCCAAAAAATGCAGCAGATCCAGCAAACGTATACAGCAGCCTGGATTGATCTCTGGACCGAAATGGAAATAAAAGCAGGTGATGCATTCTGGTCAATTATGAGAGAACACTTCAAGCATCCAGCAGAGTTAGATGCGTATGCCTGGGAGACAGGACCAAAGCTAATTGAGCAACTCAGAGAATGGGCCAAAAGCAGACTGACAGGACAAACTCTCAGCCTACATGTCACGAGTCAAGACAAGACAGAGTCTGTGGAGAAGTTCCATGACAGAGTAATGCAAGTGTTTCAAGATTTGGGCCTCATTACCCATGATCAGACACACAGACGGATGTTGGCACAGGCTTTTGTGCATGGACTGAGAAAATCAATCAGGAAACCACTGGTAGCAGCCAGGCCTGAGTACACGTCAATAGCAATGGATACCCTGCTCACAGTAGCAAAAATGATTGAGTCCCGCCGGGACAGAAGGGATGTCAAGTGTTACAACTGTGGCGAGTTTGGTCATTTCCGGAACCGGTGCAGAACACTGACTTCACCCAGAAAAAGAAGAAACAAAGAAAGCAGTGAAGAACCCCGTCCATAGGACAAGAGCAACCCAAGTCCACAGGGAACTCCACCAGTGGGACCAATATCCTGAAGTGGATGGCATAGTCAGATCTTTTCTTGTGGAACTCCGCAACCTCACCTACCTATCAGAATCTTCTGCTTCCTGCATGGGAATTGATGGTCACGTCAGATATTTCCAGATTATGAAGCCCCTGAGCGTGTGGACTCAGCCAGAACACTCCATCATGTCCCAGTTTGTTGTGTAAAAAACCTGCACCCTCAACCTATTGGGAGTGGACCTACTGCAGAAGCTGAAACGACCAGAGTGTTCCAGGAAGATGGGACCATGACACTTTCTTCACCCCTGACCCAAGAAGAAACAGGAACCTCAAACAACCACACTGCAGACCTATCACAGGAGGTGCTGGACATAGTACCAGAAAAGCCACTCCATCACCCAGAGTCAAGATGTCTCTGACCAACTGAAGGTCTAAGTGAACTCCCCTAAGAAGACGGCCTGAGAACTTTGACATTGGCCAGGATATTTCAACTCAAGAAGGACCCTACTCGCTTCATGGAATGGCAACACCTCATCCAGCTCTAACGCCAGAGGTTCATCTTTTGCAAGCACCAGGAGGTGCCCCCTGCAATCAACCAGTTCACCCAGGCCCTAGACCGGAAAAAGGCCACTTAGCTCTTCAAACTTGTGCACAAATACTGACCTGAGACCGAGCTGGAGAAAAAGAAACTACTGATGGCCCGTGCTGAGAAAAAAGCAGCCGTTTAAGGAGACGTCCCAACAAGAAGACCCCCTGTGACCAGAGCAGGTGCTAACACAGTGACTGTCTTGGTGGAGAACAAGAAAGCCAGCTGGTCGTCATCTCTCATGATGTGGATCCTAGTAGACGGCTTGTTTTCCCGCCAGCTCTGCACCAGCAGATGGGAGTCCCCTGCCGCATACTGAAGGACAAGGCCAAACTGGGCTGCCTCGCCCATCGGAATCAATTCCAGCTTTCCACAGTGAAGAAAAAGACTGTAAACCCCACTGAGTTCAGAATGGTGCAAGGCCTGGAGGCCGCGAAAGAGGCTACGGTATTTGAAACCCCAACAGTGCTGAACCATCACACTCTGCTCTCAAGAGTCCCAGTCACCGCAACGGTATTCACGGTGATCAACCTGGCCAGTACCTTTTTCAGTGTTTCCCCTCCACCTGGAGGCCTGCTTTCACGCACCAGTGCAGTGCATATGGACAGTGTTGTCTCAAGGTGCTCAAAACAAGCCCTTCAAGTTTCACCAAGACAATGTCCTCCATCCTCGTCAACTGGATTGCAGAATATGCAAGAGTCACTCTTCTACAACACGTGGATGACTTTCTCTTTTGTGTGGTTGACATCGACACCTGCACAGTCTATTCCTTGTCTCTCCTACTCTACCTGGAAGAACAGCAACGCAAGGTCTGGAAGAACAAAGTCCAGTGATGCCAGAAGCAAGTTACATCCCTGGGACACTGTATTGCCCACCAGACGAAACACATGTCAAAAGACTGGAAGACCACTGTGGAGAAGATGACTCCCCAACAACTCCAAGAATGCTGCAGGCTTTCCCTGGTCTAGTGTCATATTGCAGAACCTGGATCCCTGATGCCTCAGTCCTAATGCAGCCTCTGTGCGCTTGCATCAACGCAACCCCGCTCCTTCTATCAGACGCAGCCTTCAACCCATTCAGGAGATTGGAAGAACTCCACAGTCTCAGCGCCAATACCAGGCCTACCTGACTATGAAAAGTCTTTCCGTCTACCTGATGGAAGAAAGAAGGTCATGCTACTGGAGTCCTGGCACGGATTCACGGGGGAAAACAGAGTCTTTTAGGCTGCCTCTCAGCCCGCTTGGATCCAGTTGCAAGAAGAGCACCCTCCTGCCTGATGGCAGTATCCGCAGCACACACCCTCCTGGACAAGGTTGCTGAAATCACTCTTGGACAGCCACTGGAAACTCTCACTCCACATGACATCTTGGCAATCTTCAATCAAGCTCAACCAACAGTAATCTCCCTGCCACCAGGCATCTTTGTGGCGCCTCTATTGCCTTTGTCTCATAATGTCACCGTCTCCAGACCTACAGTCCTCAGCCCGGCCACTCTACTCCCACTCCCAAGGGGGGATACTTGGATGGCTCCAGATTTGCAGATGATGAAGAAGTTTCAACACAGGAAGTGCAGTGACCAGCAATCAAGAAATCCTGTGGTCCAGAAGTCTGTCACCTAGCCTGTCAGCCCAGGAAGCAGAACTGATAGCGCTGACGAAGGCCTGCCAGATGGCAGAAGGCAAGACTGCAAACATCTACATGGACTACAGTTACTCGCATGGCATAGCACACGACTTTAGACCCATCTGGGCTACAAGGGACTTCATCACAGCAAACGGGACAACCGTGAAGCATTATGGAGCCTTCAGGGACCTACTGGGTATACTCCAACTTCCAAAATGGTGGCAATTTGAAAAATCAAAGTGCATGGAAAACTGAGAACAGAAGAGGCGTGAGGCAATAACATGGCGGACATGGCAGCCAAAGAAGCAGCCAAAGGAAGACAACATGGAGAAGTGGGAGAGGTCGTAGAGCCGGACGGCTACTACATGACGACTGAAGACAAGAAACCTGACAAAGAGACGTCCTGGAATCTGCTCAAGAAGTTACAAGACCAAGCTCCAAAAGGAGAAAAAGAGCTGAATGGGGAAAAAGCAACACGTGAAGAAGGAAGGTTATCAATAATAGACTTCAAACTCTGCCTACCACAAAGTATGCACCCTATGGTGGTCCAATGGGTACATGGACCCACATCCACATATCAAAGACACAGATGAATGATCTGATTGGTGCTTACTGTTTCGCTTCAGGGATCTCCACCCTAACAGCCAAATTCACCAGCAGCTGTCTGACCTGCGGCAAATGCAAGCCTGGATGTATGGAAGAAAGTCCCCCTCACCTTATCTGGAAAGACCACTCTACCAGCTTCAAAGGATCCAGATAGACCACATCCAGATATCGCCAAGTGAAGAATTCAAATACGCCATTGTGGTCAAAAGAAGTATTTTCAAGATGAACAGAAGCCTTCCAAGTCAGCAAAGACTACTGCAACGAAGCTACTTTCGGAAAATAGTGTGCAGATACGGGGCTCCAGAAATGATAGAAAGTGATCAGGGACCCGCATTCACAGCAAATCTGACACACGAGACCCGATTAGCAGTAGGGTCAGACCTAGGCCTACACACTCCTTACCACCCCCAGAGCAGCAGGAAGGTAGAAAAAACTGAACGAAACACTTAAGAATAGAATGCTGAAAAATTGCCCAAGAGACACGCAAACCATGGCATGACACACTCCTAATTGCACTGTTTAGCGTAAGGCACACTCCCAGAGACCCAGAAAAGCTGTTTCGTGCCTGCATCTTCTGCTAACAGATAAGACATTTTCTTCTTTTATTTTTTTGGTGCTTGCAGTTTAGTTCAGCCACTGTTGTTTGTTCATTTGCCTTTTCCAGTTTTTTCAGTGGTTGCTGTTTAGTTTTTGTTACACCAGAGAACTAATTTAGGTGGTAGAGGTCGTGTGATCTCAGGTGTTTTTGTAATTAGTAGAGTTGGTACTTTTCAGGGTTTTTTGGGATTGTAGTAAGTGCCTTTCCTATCCTTTTCTATCTAGACAGATTGGGCCCCAGCGTTTGCTCATTCTATTTTCTGTCTGTGTCTGTATTTCCTCTTGTCTAACCGCCATTACATGTTTGGGGGCTTCCTATGTTCTTTGGGGATCTGCTCCGGGGCAGATAGCTTTCCTTTTTCTATCTTTAGGTGTAGTTAGCTTCTCAGGCTGTGACGAGGCATCTAGGACCAACGTAGGAATGCTCCATGGCTGCCTTTAGTTGTGGTGGTTAGTCAGGGTACTGCAATCCCATAGATTCCAACCTCTCTGGTGTATTGCCTTTTTTGCCTGCTCTCCTCAGCTACCAAATCATAACACTTATGTAATTGAATTGGTCAAAAAACTAATGTCCATTCTCGAGTTTTTCTCTTCACTGCCAGATTTGATGATCCTGTCCAAGAGCCCCAGATGACATTAACCTCTGTGTAACTAGAAGGAAAGCCTGTTTGGATCCACGTATCCATTGCAAGGAAGCTCCCATACCAGGAGAGACACCTAAGCCATGAAGGATGTCGTGGATGCTCTGACTGACCAGACAGATGACCTACTTGATGAGTTCAAGGCCAGAGACCAAGTTAAAGCAGGATTTGAGTCACTATTGCCACTAGTAACTATAAACAAAAAAAATGTTGATTGGATAAATTACATCTATTATAACCAGCAGAGATTTGTTAACTTCACCATAGATGCTGTAAAAGGTTTGGCAGCACAGTTAGGCCCCACTTCCATTATGGCATTCCAGAATAGAATGGCTTTGGATATGATTCTAGCTGAGAAAGGAGGTGTTTGCAAAATGATCAAAGACACCTGTTGCACCTACATCCCAGACATCACTGGCTCAAATGGTAAAGTCACAATGGCAATACAGAACCTTACTGAGTTATCAGAGGAACTGAAACAGAACTCAGGTGTCACTGACCCATGGGATCGATACTTTGGGTGGATGAGTGGGTGGCAGAAAATGTTGGCACAGGTTGGGACAGCCATTATGGGGGTTCTCATTTTTGTATTAATTACTGGTTGCTGTGTAATTCCTTGTATCCGCAGGATAATGGAAAAACTGTTCAAGAGTAGTGTTGAGTGATACTGCTCGATATCTAAAAATATCGGATCGGAATGGTATCGCCGATATCACTAAATATCGTCGATATCCGATTCCGATACCGGAAGTCCCATGTAAGTCTATGGGAACAAAATATCGCAACTAAAAAAACACTTTCTTTCGTTGTAAACACAAAATATACACACATAGAATACATATATATATATATATATATATACATGTCATTGTGACATATATATACATATATTTATAGTTTATACACTTCTACATAGTAAAATAGACTCTGATTCAATTGCCGGGTAAAGCCGTGACATACCCCATAGAAGTCGACGGGCTCGGTGCCGAGTACCCCCAAAACCTCTGGCTCTGTGCGACTCAACTTGGGCGTCACGAACAGGATTCTGTAGCTCGCTATAAGCGAGTCCTGTGTGCCTGAATTGAACTGGTTTTGTGCTTGAGAATTGCTAAAATCATCAGAGAATGTATTTGCCATATTTCCGCCATATCTGCGTCACGACGAGGCACTGGTGAAGAAGAAGGGCGTGCTCTTCGTGGGTGTACACTCACTCAGTGGCGCGAAAACGATGGCCGACCACTCTAAATGTTACTGCAATGTAAGATCGTGCCCCACAGCTCTTGAGTTCCGCCTCCTCATCCTCCTCAGTGTGCGGAAACTAACACGAAGGTCCCGCCTCACTACAAAAGAGGGGCCCTCTCCAGATGCTAATGACACATGTGACTTGGCAGAGATGGCTAATGGACACGAGCAGAAGTGTGAAGGGATGGAGCAGTCAGAGCTCTCCCCCCACGGAAGCGACCCGATCGCCACGGAACCACCGTTGGGCACCCGGCCTGGAAACCCTCCTACGCTGCAAGAAGCGGAGGATACCCTGAGAGACCTGGCCCGGCACCGGGAGGAGGTCGCCAGGATGGAAGCCAGCTGGCGTGCCCTAAAACTAAACTTGGAGCGGCGCCAATCCCTCTTACCTGAAGTGTCTGTACCGGAAGGTGAGGCACCCGTTCTAGTAGAGGAGTCCGTGCGGGCATCCCAGCCCTTGCAATGTGATCCGGTTGATGTTGTCGCAGTGGAGGCACCCGTTCCTGCAAAAAACGCTGCACTGGCAGCACCCCAGATCCCGCTGTCTGCCCCCGTCGCTGAGACAGAAGAAGCGACACCCGTCCTCATGGAGGAGGCCGCGCAGGCACCAGAGGTCTACCTGTCTGTACCGGAGCCCCGACTGTCATCTGTTCCAGAGCCGGCTGCTTCCTCCGCAGGTGAGCGCCACCAGGACTGTCGGGCGCCAGGAGAGCTGCCGCAAACCGGACATCGTAAGCTGCAGTTTGATGGTGGAGACATGGAGATGCTGGTGGAGGAGAATTACAACCGGCGTCAGGAGGAAGAGTGTAGACGTCGGGAGAGAGAAGCCGAGCGACAAAGGGAGCAGCGCGAATCCCAGAAGCTTCGCCAACGTCACATCGAGAAGGACCGGGCAGATAAGGACCGGATGAGAAAAGATAAAAGTACGGTGAGGGAGCCGCGGCGTAAGGGTGCAGTACGGAGCTTTAAATTGAAAGCTGGTTGGGGCTTCATCCAGGAGCCTGGACTTTATTTAGAAGTGTTTGTGACCCGGCGGGACGTGGAGACTCACCTCCCAGAAGGACACCCGGGGAGGGACCTGTTGCCAGGACACTTGGTAACTTACACCCGACACTGGGGTTACAATGGATGGTATGCCCTAAATGTCACCAGGTGCGACCCCTGGTCCCCAGAGTGTCAGGAACCTGTGAGACCCTCGGAGCCTTCAGCCTCCCACATCCAGGCCTCTGCACAAGTGCCCACCCCACGCCGTAAATCTCCCCAGCCTCCCTCAGTGGTCTCCTCAGCAGCCCCAGCTATGGACATGATAATGATAGCTGGCCCGTACCCGGCGCCTGTTAGGCCCCCTGGGGTTCGTTCAGTCCGGGACATAGGGCTCCAGACCCGGAGGGAGATGAAAGAGGTGGCCACACAGACACAGATAGCGGGTCACGACTTGACTGTACAGGCCACACGACGTCATCAGGTCCTGGTGGTCCTTGGTGTCTCGGATGTTTGGCAAGCATCAGAAGAGTACCAGGTGGTACCTGGAACACCCCTGCCAAAGAATTATAAATAACCCGGACAGGGTCCCTGTATGTAAATAGTTAAATTGTTGATGTACCCGGACGGGTGAATGTTCATAAAAAAGTTTTTTAATTTAATAAAAAAAACAACACAGTTTTCATTACTTTTATTACAGTCTCATCCTGCGACGCCATCGATCTCCTGTAAAAAAATGAAAAAAAAAAACAGCAGTATACCACCTGTCCGACGCAGTCCATAGTAACGAGTGTCCCACGTCGATCCAGCTCTGCTACATCAGAATGACATCAGAGGCAGGCAGGCAGGCAGAGCCTGTCATCCCGGCGCAGCACAGCTGATTACCTGCTTCCCCGGCGGTGACGTCATCGGACTGGTTTACGGCCGGGATTACCCTGCAGTCACTGCAGTTATCGCGAAAAACTGCATGTGACCGCCAGGGAGAAGATAATGGCGGCCATCAAGCAGTCCAGGACGTAACCGCCGGAGATCTTCTGCCAGGTAAGTGCCGCTGACTCCTGACAGACCCGACCGACGGACACTCACAGTGACAGTGACAAATCCGATTCCGGTATCCGATATGACGAAAATATCGGTACTCGGAATCGAAAGCCCGATACAGCTAATATCGGCCGATACCCGATATTTGCAGTATCGTATCGCTCAACACTATTCAAGAGACAACCAATTTGATGCCACTCACCATCTTGGACCTCGCACCAGTCCGGATGGAACTGCCTGGCTTGACGAGATCTCCGAACTACCTCCAGACTGAGAATACACATCCTTGATGAAACATCCTATCAACTATGAGATTATGATTGCAAACACATAAACCCCCGACAGGGACAGTCCTCCTGACCGCTCATTTGCGAAAAGTCTGTATTCGGTGGGGGAGACATGCGCTAGGCATATTCTCAACCCGCTGGCAGCACAAAAGAGTTGCAGCGCTTTGGGCCAGGAGCAGGTTTTTAGAGCAAGTGGTATCTAAGGGGGGACTGTCATGGAAATATATATGTATTCCATATATTCAAAGTATATTCACATATATGTATTCACAGTTCACAGTTAGATAGATCTCACTTGCTAAAAAACCCTGTGCTCACATATTTCTAGGCCAGCTATAATCAGTCGTTTTAAAGAAATCTGGCCTTCATAAGGCCTTCATAAGGCCTTCATAAGGAACGTACAAAAAGTCTTATTAGATATCTGTTGTGTACATTATAGTTATGCAAGACAACTAGGTCACAAGAATATAAAACAATAATTCTGCAACTTCAGCTCTTTTGCCATGATTATCATAATTATCATATTTACACTAGAACAGCCAATAATCTAGCAGCTTTTAATTGTATGTTAATTGACTAACCAGCCCTTTTTTGTAAACGTATAAAACCTTGAATGAATAATAAATGTATGTCTTTGACGAACTGTTATACTGACACTTGCGTTGTGGACAGTTTTCATTTCGTTCTAAGCGCTCAAAGAAGACATTAAATAGAGATTTGGACATGGCAAGCAGCAAACACTGAAGGATATTTTTATCCTAATTAAATTTCCATATCAGTGGCACAAGATGTATCATCTTGGAAAACCTATCAAAGATCGCCAAAATAACTGTCATTCTCTGAGAGACAGGGAGGTCAGAAACAAAATCCATAGAGATATGAGTCCATGGCCTCTTGGGCACAGGCAATGGCATTAACAAACCACTAGAGCGAGAGCAAGGTTTGGACCAAGAACAAGTTCCACAGGACTGCACAAAGTCCCTGACGTCACGAGACAAAGTGGGCCACCACAAGGACCGACTCACCAAATCTCTGGTACCAAAAATACCAGGATGGCCAACCAACGTGGAGCAATGAATCTCAGACATCACATTCTTCCTCCATTGGTCTGGGACAAACAATTTCCCATCAGGGCAATGTTCAGGTTTATCCTCCTGAAATTTCTCCAAAGCCAGTCTCAAATTGGGCTAGATAGTGTAAAGAACCACACCCTACTTCAGAATAACAGCAGGCTCAGTTACCTCAGGAGAATCCAGGAAGAAACTCCTAGAGAGGGCATCCACCTTAACATTCTTAGTGCCCGGGAGAAAAGAGACCACAAAATTAAAACGTGTAAAAAACAAGGCCCACCTGGCCTGTCTAGGATTAAGTCGCTTGGCTGATTCAAGATAAACCAGGTTCTTATGATCCGTGAGGACAACCACCTGATGCTTGGCTCCTTCCAGCGAATGTCTCCACTCCTCAAAAGCCCACTTCATGGCCAATAACTCCCGATTCCCCCATCATAGTTACGTTCCGCTGTGGAAAATTTTCGAGAGAAAAAGGCACAAGGGTTACTCTTAGAGGTCTCCGGATTCCTTTGGGACAAAACGGTTCCTGCCCCAATCTCAGAAGCATCAACCTCCACCTGAAATGGTAGAGAAACATCAGGTTGGCGCAGAACAGGAGCAGAAGTGAATCTCCGCCTAAGATCCTGAAAAGCAGAAACTGCCTCAGGAGACCAATTCACTACTTCAGAACCCTTCTTGGTCAAATCAGTCAGTGGTTTCACAATACCAGAGAAATTAGATATAAATAAAAATTAGCAAAACCCAAAAATCTCTGAAGAGCCTTCAATGTAGTGGGTTGAACCCAATCACAAATGACCTGAACTTTGACCGGGTCCATTTCAATAACAGACGGAGACAAAGTGAATCCCAGAAATAAAACCTTCTGAACGCTAAAAAGACATTTTGATCCCTTCACATACAATGCGTTTTCTCTCAAAATCCAGAATACAGTCCGAACATGTTCCACATGAGAATCCCAGTCATTGGAAAAAAATCAAGAAATCGTCCAAATAAACTATCAGAAATTTATCCACGAAATCCCGGAAAATATCGTTCATAAAGGATTGGAAGCTGGAAGGTCCATTAGTGAGCCCAAAGGGCATCACTAGGTACTTAAAATGCCCCTCTGGGGTATTAAACACCGTCTTCCATTCATCTCCGTGCTTGATGCGAATCAGATTATACGCCCCCTGAGGTCAAGCTTGCTAAACCAACAAGCACCCTTCACTCTGGAAAATAGGTCAGAAATCAAGGGTAACGGATATTGATATTTAACAGTAATCTTATTCAGGAGACGATAATCAATACAGGGCCTCAATGAGCCATCCTTCTTTGCCACAAAGAAAAAGCTGGCAACCAAAGGTGAAGAGGATCGTCTGATATGACCCTTCTCTAAAGACTCTTTGAGATAAGATCTCATAGCCTCATGCTCAGTTACAGAAAAATTAAAGAGCCGACCCTTGGGGAATTTACAACCGGGTCAATAGCGCAATCATAACTCCTATGAGGAGGTAAGGAGGCAGACTAACTCTCACTAAACACATCAGAAAAATCAAATAGTCAGGGACATCTTGAGACTGGGGAGGCAGAAAAAACATCTTGAGACTGGAGGGGCAGAAAAAACAGGAGTGTCAGCACGAACACATTGACAACCTCAACTGGTCACAGACACAGATTTCCAATCCAAAATAGGATTGTGAGTCTGTAACCAAAGAAAACCCAGTACAACAATGTCATGTAAATTATGTAACACCAAAAATTTGCAATTCTCTTGGTGGTCCAGGTCAACTCGCATTATCACCTGGGTAAAAAACTGGGGTTTATTCTCCGCCAAAGGGGTAGAATCAATGCTCAGCAAAGGAATAGACTTCCGCAGGGGTATCATAGGAAAACCACAACGTTTGGCAAAATTAAAATCCATCAGGTTTATAGCTGCCCCTGAATCAACAAAAGCCTGAGCTTAAAATGTGGACATGGAAAAAATCAAGGTAAAGTCAACAGAAATTTAGTCTGAACACTACCCAAAACAACTGAGCACACAAAACGTCTTCCCCGCTTGGGGCAGACTGAAATAGCATGAGAAGCATCACCACAATAGTAGCACAACTTACTACTAGAGTTGAGCGATACTTTCCGATATCCTAAAGTATCGGAATCGTAATGGTATCGCCGATATCACTAAAATATCGGCGATACCCGATACCGATACCGGAAGTCCCATGTAAGTCTATGGGAACAAAATATCGAAATTAAAAAAAACCCATTCTTGCCTTGTTGGTTAATTGTACATGAAGGAAAACAAGAAAGAGTAATGTAGAATGTATTGGGGGAGGTTGAGGAGACATTAAAGGCATAGATGTTTGACCCAATCCAATGGAATAGCATTAATTTTTTTTTTTAGGAAATACGTTCGGATTGACGAACAAATTGACAATGTTGTTAACCTTTTTTCTATTTTGTCAAATATGTCTGTTTCACAACTTCCATGGTCTTCACCTTTTTAACTTTTCACACACTTTCTCCTTCATAATTTTCAGCAGCATCATCTTTCTCATCAAATTATTCTTCATCTTCACCTTATTAATCTTCTAAAACTTCTTGCTATTCATCTTTTTGTTAACATTACTTATATTGTTCTTATTAAACAGTTATTATTCTTCATATTCTACTTCTTCATCTTCTTCCTATTCATCCTTTTCATCATATTCTTATTTGTGACAGACATTCCTGTACTTGTAATCTGTAAAACTCTGAATTTTCATCCTTCCGTTCTTGCTGTCACGAAAGATTTTAATTACAACAGTATTTGTCCGCGTTCAGTTTAGCCTGCAGCAGCATCAGGCATTTTCCAGGGGCACCACGAGGAGGAACGGACTCACCCCATACACTGCTTAGTCTTCTTCTGCTTAGAATTTAGAGCATATATTTTGCTCTTCATTTTGGTCTTATACTTAATGTTCTTCTGCTTTTTGATCTTCTGCTTATTGTTCTTCTGTCTCTTGTTCTGTATCTTGTAGTTTGTCTTAACCTTCTTTGTCCTGTTGGTGATGGTACAAAAGCCAATGGAAGTAACGAGGACCAGCTGACTGTGCTGGAACCCGGAGGGTCAGCAGAAGGAAAAGAGCCAATGGCACAACCGAGGACCAGCTGACGTTACTGGGACAGGGTTACTAAGCAGGAGGTACCTGTGCTCCAAAGCACTACCAAGGACCAGCAGACGTTGCTGGAACTCGGATACCGACATGGAGGCACCTAGGCCAAAGGCACTGCGGAGAACCAGCTGACGGTACTGGAACCCGGATGGGTAGCAGAAGGTACAAGAACCAATGAAAGTAACGAGGACCAGCTGACTGTGCTGGAACCCGGAGGGTCAGCAGAAGGAAAAGAGCCAATGGCACAACCGAGGACCAGCTGACGTTACTGGGACAGGGTTACTAAGCAGGAGGTACCTGTGCTCCAAAGCACTACCAAGGACCAGCAGACGTTGCTGGAACTCGGATACCGACATGGAGGCACCTAGGCCAAAGGCACTGCGGAGAACCAGCTGACGGTACTGGAACCCGGATGGGTAGCAGAAGGTACAAGAACCAATGAAAGTAACGAGGACCAGCTGACTGTGCTGGAACCCGGAGGGTCAGCAGAAGGAAAAGAGCCAATGGCACAACCGAGGACCAGCTGACGTTACTGGGACAGGGTTACTAAGCAGGAGGTACCTGTGCTCCAAAGCACTACCAAGGACCAGCAGACGTTGCTGGAACTCGGATACCGACATGGAGGCACCTAGGCCAAAGGCACTGCGGAGAAACCAGCTGACGGTACTGGAACCCGGATGGGTAGCAGAAGGTACCATGGAAATTAAAGTTGAGGCAGCAGGACTGTTTGCCGTTCACACAGCAGGGGAACAGCTGACATTACTGAACCCCAGTAACACAGGAGCAAGTGTAGACTGTGCTAACAGCACTTCGAGAAACAACTGGCGGTGTTGTAACCCAGGGATGAGAAGAGAACATGGTGGAGGCAGCAGGACTATTTGCCGTTCACACAGCAGGGGAACAGCTGACATTACTGAACCCAGTAACACGGGAGCAAGTGTAGACTGTGCTAACAGCACTTCCGAGAAACAACTGGCGGTGTTGTAACCCAGGGATGAGAAGAGAACATGGTGGAGGCAGCAGGACTATTTGCCGTTCACACAGCAGGGGAACAGCTGACATTACTGAACCCCAGTAACACAGGAGCAAGTGTAGACTGTGCTAACAGCACTTCCGAGAAACAACTGGCGGTGTTGTAACCCAGGGATGAGAAGAGAACATGGTGGAGGCAGCAGGACTATTTGCCGTTCACACAGCAGGGGAACAGCTGACATTACTGAACCCCAGTAACACGGGAGCAAGTGTAGACTGTGCTAACAGCACTTCCGAGAAACAACTGGCGGTGTTGTAACCCAGGGATGAGAAGAGAACATGGTGGAGGCAGCAGGACTATTTGCCGTTCACACAGCAGGGGAACAGCTGACATTACTGAACCCCAGTAACACGGGAGCAAGTGTAGACTGTGCTAACAGCACTTCCGAGAAACAACTGGCGGTGTTGTAACCCAGGGATGAGAAGAGAACATGGTGGAGGCAGCAGGACTATTTGCCGTTCACACAGCAGGGGAACAGCTGACATTACTGAACCCCAGTAACACGGGAGCAAGTGTAGACTGTGCTAACAGCACTTCCGAGAAACAACTGGCGGTGTTGTAACCCAGGGATGAGAAGAGAACATGGTGGAGGCAGCAGGACTATTTGCCGTTCACACAGCAGGGGAACAGCTGACATTACTGAACCCCAGTAACACGGGAGCAAGTGTAGACTGTGCTAACAGCACTTCCGAGAAACAACTGGCGGTGTTGTAACCCAGGGATGAGAAGAGAACATGGTGGAGGCAGCAGGACTATTTGCCGTTCACACAGCAGGGGAACAGCTGACATTACTGAACCCCAGTAACACGGGAGCAAGTGTAGACTGTGCTAACAGCACTTCCGAGAAACAACTGGCGGTGTTGTAACCCAGGGATGAGAAGAGAACATGGTGGAGGCAGCAGGACTATTTGCCGTTCACACAGCAGGGGAACAGCTGACATTACTGAACCCCAGTAACAACGGAGCAAGTGTAGACTGTGCTAACAGCACTTCCGAGAAACAACTGGCGGTGTTGTAACCCAGGGATGAGAAGAGAACATGGTGGAGGCAGCAGGACTATTTGCCGTTCACACAGCAGGGGAACAGCTGACATTACTGAACCCCAGTAACACGGGAGCAAGTGTAGACTGTGCTAACAGCACTTCCGAGAAACAACTGGCGGTGTTGTAACCCAGGGATGAGAAGAGAACATGGTGGAGGCAGCAGGACTATTTGCCGTTCACACAGCAGGGGAACAGCTGACATTACTGAACCCCAGTAACACGGGAGCAAGTGTAGACTGTGCTAACAGCACTTCCGAGAAACAACTGGCGGTGTTGTAACCCAGGGATGAGAAGAGAACATGGTGGAGGCAGCAGGACTATTTGCCGTTCACACAGCAGGGGAACAGCTGACATTACTGAACCCCAGTAACACGGGAGCAAGTGTAGACTGTGCTAACAGCACTTCCGAGAAACAACTGGCGGTGTTGTAACCCAGGGATGAGAAGAGAACATGGTGGAGGCAGCAGGACTATTTGCCGTTCACACAGCAGGGGAACAGCTGACATTACTGAACCCCAGTAACACGGGAGCAAGTGTAGACTGTGCTAACAGCACTTCCGAGAAACAACTGGTGGTGTTGTAACCCAGGGATGAGAAGAGAACATGGTGGAGGCAGCAGGACTATTTGCCGTTCACACAGCAGGGGAACAGCTGACATTACTGAACCCCAGTAACACAGGAGCAAGTGTAGACTGTGCTAACAGCACTTCCAAGCAACAACTGGCGGTGTTGGAGCCCAGGGTCAAGGAGGGTGTAGGCAGAGGCCTAGTATGAGACGTTTGAAGTTGAAGTTGTAGTTAGCAGCAGTAATTTTTGCCAGACACACAGCAGGGGAACAGCAGGCGTTACTGAACCCCACAAACACATCAGCGATTGTTTTCATCTGTGCATCTAACACTTCTGAGCAGCAACTGGCGCTGTTGAAGCCCAGGGTCAAGGAGGGTGTAGGCATAAAATATAGAGTTATTGCCTTGTTACGTGGCCATTGCAAATGTATGTACTTCAAACAAGAATAAATGAAGTTTTACTACAACAATAAAATGATAAATTTCAATTACAAGAATATAAAAATATTTATACTTGACAGTCCTCTGTGGTTGATAACGTTTAATGGCTAACTGAAAATATGGTAACAAATTCAAAGCTTTCGAGACTACTCAGGTGTCTTCATCAGGCTAAGAGTAAAGCCAAAAATGAAGAATCACATATTTCTACACACAACAGGACACAGGAATAGCTAAGACAAGTGAGGGAGGGACAAGTGAGGGGAGACCGGCAACAAAAAGGAGAACAAGGATGAATTATCAGCGCCACACAATCACAGATAAATTAATGAATTTAGCTGTGGCAAAAGACTTTTGTATGCCCGGTCATAGCATCATGGATATGGAATTACTGTTATTAAAATATAACTTCAAATATGAGAAACGTACAAAGGTTTCAGAATATAAGCTCATCATGACCTTTGACACTGTTAGTGATGGAATGAATAGATCACATGGATTTATGTCATTCTATATCAATTAAGGAATCTGCGTCTATGCCCTTCCAGGGTCATGAAAACCCCAAAAAATACGCCAATGAGAGGGCAATCAAACTTTCTATCCTTATCTAGGAACTGTTCGAATATTTATGTTCATCCCTGTGAGATAATGACAGTTCTGATACACGTCACTTACTTGTCTTACCTATTGCACTATTCCTGTGTCCTGTTGTGTATAGAAATATGTGATGCTTAATTTTTTTAGTTAGTCTTTCCCTGATGAAGAGACGTGAGTAGCCTTGAAAGCTTGCAATTTGTTTCCATCTTTTCAGTTATCCATAAAAAGGTATCAACCACTGCTGACTCTGAAGTCTAAATATTTTTCTATCTACTGGCTAACACGGTACAAAGATACACATGTTTTCTAATTTCAAGAAGGAAAAATAAAGAAAATACAAATATAAACGCATATATGCACATGCCAAAAATAAATGGAACAACACAACACCCAAAAAATTGGTAACAAAATATAGTGTTGTAAATTTAAGAATAAAAGTAAATTTTTTTTTTTATGAATAATGCTTAAGGAACGCAATGTTAAACCATAACATAGTGAAGACAATGGATTTTGTAATAGTCACTCATCATCATCATCGCAAATTTTATGTGACAGTCACAGACAATTCAATTATTTAAGTTCATAAAATCGTAACTTTCTATAGCATGTATGACATGTCCAGCATGGACTCATCAATGTGATTGATGACACAATAATGTACAATAAAAATAAGCATTTAAAAAAACATTAGGCATTGTTTGTCACAATTTAAGTGTGTGCCTGCAAGTGTAGGTGAAACAAAGGCTACGGATAGCAAAGGTATATTCTATGTCTGTATCACACAGTGGACAGCCTCTGATGGGTAATGCCGATGTTATACTGTACGTCAATAAAGTCTGCGGCTGAAATCATGCATTTTTTGCTTGTAGAGTGTTGAAGAGGGTAAAAGAATGTCTGGTTGCGCAAAGCTTTATCCGTCAACACTACCTTCCTACTGTCACGCGTAGGGTAGGGTAGCGTGTGGCAATTAGCTGACTATCAAATGTGAGGTTAGGCTGCGTTATTGCGCACTAGGGACGCCAAAAAAAAGTACAGCAGTAATAATTTAATGTGTAATACTACACCTATGACAAACCAAAAAATTACGTTCCCTCTTTAACAATGTACAAGACTAACAAGCCTAATGGTTGACACTGACTTAATTGAGATACAGTATTACATCAACATTGTCCATGAGTAACTATGCACTGTGATACCTATATACCAGTATTAATTTATATCTCTTGTGGTTGTTTCAACAGCACTTGCAGGTATAAGTACCTATTGTCAGTATGCATGATGCACTTTCTAGATGTAATAATTTATTATTGGACATTATTACCATGTTTACATGCTGGCCATTTCATATATGGTGTTTGAAGTTACAGTTGGCATCAGTATGTGTATTTTATAATGTCTGTCATAAATAAAACTCGTGATGATGATGATGAGGATGTAATGATTCGTACATCCATTGAGTGCATTATCTTACAGGTACAGATAAAGTTCCTTAAAAAGCATTAATTCATAAGTCTGAAATGTACTTTTATGCATTAATTTCAAAATGTGAAGAGTAGACTATGTTTTATTTTTTGTTACCATTTCTAATAGACATGTGCAGATATGCGCTGTGATGACAAATTATTATTTGTCCATATTTGTCATAAAAATTTATCATTCTAGGCCTGCAAAACTTCACAATTTCATGTTTTCAGCATAACAAGCAGGGTGACGGCTCTTCCCTATTTGGAGCATGTTGGTCATGTGTTTTTCTGTCCATGTGTCGGGAACAGGAGACTTCTTGCCGTTGACACAGCAGGGGAACAGCTGGCGTTACTGAACCCCACTAACAGTAGAGCTTGTGTTTTGTTCTGTGGACACGACACTTCTGAGCAGCAACTGGCAGTGTTGGAGCCCAGGGAGTAGAGTTCAGGTGGTAGAAAGATGAACATAACAGGAGACATGGATAACGTTGCGAACCAGTTATTTAATCTGAAAACGGACAGACAAATTCTGGCGAGATCCATGCCTTGTTCATTTTCAGAAAAGTAAGCCGGTCTACATTATCGGAGGATAGTCGCATGCGACGGTCTGTTAGTACACCACCTGCAGCACTAAAGACGCGCTCCGATAATACACTGGCAGCAGGGCAAGCCAGCACCTCCAATGCATACTGGCTAAGCTCTGGCCATGTATCCAGCTTAGAGACCCAAAACTTGAATGGGGAAGAGCCATCTGGGAGTACACTGAGAGGCAAAGCCAAGTAGTCTGTCACCATCTGACGGATACGTTGCCTCCCGCTGACTGGAGCCCTCTCGGATGGTGTAGACATTTGTGGCGCTGCCACAAAACTTTGCCACATTTTGAACATACTGGTCTTTCCCTGTGCAGAGGCACTGCGTGTGCTCCCTCTTGTTGCAGAGCTCTCTACACTGCCTCGACGCACAGAGCTGCTTTGTAAAGCAGTAGCAGCAGCAGTGCTCTCGGCAGTAAGGTAGAACATTAGGGATTGCACCAGTGTGTCTTGGTACTCCCGCATTTTACGCTCCCGGTTCAACGGTGTGATGAGGCTTTTGACGTTGTCCCGGTAGCGAGGGTCTAGGAGGGTGTACACCCAATAATCAGACGTCGTGAGAATGTGGGCGATGCGGCGGTCGTTTCTTAGGCACTGCAGCATGAAATCAACCATGTGCTGCAGACTCCCAACTGGCAAAGAAACGCTGTCCTCTGCAAGAGGCGTTATCTCTGCCTGCTCTGCATCACCCCACCCTCGCTCTACATACTGACTAGAGCGTTGTGTACCTCCCTCTGGAGCGATGTCTTCCTCCTCCATTGACTCCTCCTCCTCATCCTCCTCACAAAGTGAGCCCTGCCCAGCCCTTTGTGAGGAACCACGTTGCGCTGACTTTCCAGAAGGTGATGGAATTTGTGACTCCTCATCCTCCACCTCTTCCAAAACCTCATCCCTTATTGCTTGCAGTGTTTTTTGAAGCAGGCAGATAAGGGGGACAGTCAGGCTGACTAGTGCATCATCTGCACTCGCCATCCGCGTTGACTCATCAAACGCACGCAAAACGTGGCACATGTCCTTCATAGTGGCCCACTCATTAATGGTGAAGTGTGGACGGCGCAAATTGCGTGTTGATTGCGCCTGATGCAGCTGATACTCCATAACTGCTGGCTGCTGCTCACACAACCGCTCCAACATATGTAACGTTGAATTCCACCTGGTGGATACGTCACATATGATGCGATGTTCAGGAAGGCGCAATCTGCGTTGCAGAGCTGCAATGCGCGATCTGGCCATGCTGGAACGTCGCAAGTGAGCGCACTCTAGGCGGACCTTGTGCAGCAGTGCATCAAGATCCGGATAGTCCCTCAAAAAACTCTGCACGACCAAGTTGAGCACATGTGCCAGACATGGTATGTGAGTGAGGTTGCCAAGGCCCAGAGCTGCCACCAGATTTCGGCCATTGTCACACACTACCAAGCCTGGCTGGAGATTCGCTGGCAAAAACCACACGTCGCTCTCCTGCTTGATGGCATTCCAGACCTCCTGCGCTGTGTGGCTTCGATTCCCCATGGGAATTAATTTCAGAACGGCCTGTTGCCGTTTGGCCACGGCTGTGCTCATATCGGTCGCATCAGGTAAGCGTCCACGGGTCCATGTGGAGGTAGACCGTGACGGCTCCTGCAGCGATGATTCTGAGGAACTGGAGTAGGAGGAGGAGTCAATGTGGACAGACTTGATTCCGGCAATCCTTGGAGTTGGCAGAACACGTACAGCGCCACTCGCAAGATCTGTACCCGGCTCCACAACATTCACCCAATGGGCAGTGAGTGAAAGGTATCGTCCCTGGCCATGGGTACTGGTCCACGCATCGGTGGTCAGGTGGACCTTGCTACTGACGGCGTTTAGTAGCGCATGTTTAATTTTTGCCTCAACATGCTTTTGCAGACCAGGGACGGCTTGCCTGCTGAAATAAAATCGGCTGGGCACATTGTATTGTGGGACTGCCAATGCCATTAATTCACGGAAACTGTCAGTCTCCACCAGCCTGAATGACAGCATTTCAAGGGACAGGAGTTTTGCAATGACAGCATTCAGAGCCTGTGCTCGTGGATGGTTTGCCGAGTATGGCCGTCTTTTATCCCATGCCTGTGCTACCGATGGCTGTTTTGTGGCCTGGGTGTGTGAGGATGACAGGGAACTTGCACCTGTGGGTGGAATAACACTGTGTCTCTGGACAACAGTGACAGAGGTTCTTCCATGGCGATCCTTTGAGGAAGCCTTACCAGCTGTGTGTGAACTGGAGGAAGAGGCTCCAACAGGAGCTGAAGATGTAGGTGCTGCTGTAGGTTGGCCTACATCTCCAGTGTGTCTTTGTAACTCAACAAAGTGCTTTGACCGCACATGTTTCCACATATTTGTTGTATTAAGGTTACTGACACTTTTACCTCTTTTAATTTTTTGATTACACAGCTTGCATTTGACATAGCAAATATCATCTGCAACTGTATCAAAAAAGGACCACGCAGAGCAAGTCCTGGGAGCGCCCGGTTTGGCTGTTGTAAGAGAACTGCTCCGAACGGGTGCCAAACTGGAGGCTACAGGCAAGCGAGTCTGCAGCCTACCTCTCCCTACTGTTTGGACCGTTGGTGCAATCTCTTCCTCAGAGCTGCTCCCACCACCTTCCTGTTCCTCACGCCATGTTGGGTCTTGGACCTCATCATCTCCACCACTACCCTCTTCCAACACCTGCTGTTGTTGGGTGGTCTGGCCAGCACCATGCTCAACAGAAACTGGCAACTGAGTCTCATCATCATCAGATGCGTTCTGCGGTGTGCTGACCATCGGCACTGGCTCACCCGCCTCTTCAGATTCAGAGAGACACAGCTGTTGCGCATCACTGCATACTGCCTCTTCTTCACATTCCAGAATGCTGCTTGGCTGGGCCCCTGTTTCCAAGCCAACAGATTCTGAGAACAGAAGCAGAGACTCAGCTGGCTCCTGTACAGAGCTCTCTGACTGCCTGGGCAATTTGGCAGGCGGTGAAGAGACTGATGGTTGTTCAACAGTGCTGTGGTCCTGAGAGGAGGTGGAAGGTATTGAAGTCGATGCATTGGCTGCCATCCAACCAACAACGGCTTCAATTTGTTCTTCACGCAGCAGGGGGGTACGCTGAGCTCCTACAAAAGTGCGCATAAAGGAACGCTCACGGGGAAAACTGGTGGATGCTGTGTCACTGGGTGCGGCAGCAGCCACAGAATCCCCACGTCCTCTCCCTGCTGCAAATCCACGGCCTCGACCACGACCACGTGCCTTACTCACTGACTTCTTCATCTTGGTAGATTGATAAAGAAAGTCAGAAAAGTTAAGGCCTAAGTGTGGTTATTCCTCACAGACTACAGTGAACCCTGCAGACAACTGTTCAGTATCTGTGAAAGGCCCCTTTGTGTACTTCTATAGTGTTTGCAACCAATGTATTGTATACGGATGGAAGCGCGTCACACTAATAGATTAGATTTTTTTCCACTAAAATGGAGCAGCACCAATTAGAGAAAAATGTGAAGGATGAGGCAGTGACACACGCTCAGCAGACTACAACCGGCAGTGGTTGAAGTACAAACTGGAGCGTAATCTGCACTCACAAAATGAAAAGCTCACAGACTACAGTGAACACTGAAACACAACTATTCACTATCTGTGAAAAGCTCCTTTGTGTACTTCTATAGTGTTTGCAACCAATGTATTGTATACGGATGGAAGCGCGTCACACTAATAGATTAGATTTTTTTCCACTAAAATGGAGCAGCACCAATTAGAGAAAAATGTGAAGGATGAGGCAGTGACACACGCTCAGCAGACTACAACCGGCAGTGGTTGAAGTACAAACTGGAGCGTAATCTGCACTCACAAAATGAAAAGCTCACAGACTACAGTGAACACTGAAACACAACTATTCACTATCTGTGAAAAGCTCCTTTGTGTACTTCTATAGTGTTTGCAACCAATGTATTGTATACGGATGGAAGCGCGTCACACTAATAGATTAGATTTTTTTCCACTAAAATGGAGCAGCACCAATTAGAGAAAAATGTGAAGGATGAGGCAGTGACACACGCTCAGCAGACTACAACCGGCAGTGGTTGAAGTACAAACTGGAGCGTAATCAGCACTCACAAAATGAAAAGCTCACAGACTACAGTGAACACTGAAACACAACTATTCACTATCTGTGAAAAGCTCCTTTGTGTACTTCTATAGTGTTTGCAACCAATGTATTGTATACGGATGGAAGCGCGTCACACTAATAGATTAGATTTTTTTCCACTAAAATGGAGCAGCACCAATTAGAGAAAAATGTGAAGGATGAGGCAGTGACACACGCTCAGCAGACTACAACCGGCAGTGGTTGAAGTACAAACTGGAGCGTAATCTGCACTCACAAAATGAAAAGCTCACAGACTACAGTGAACACTGAAACACAACTATTCACTATCTGTGAAAAGCTCCTTTGTGTACTTCTATAGTGTTTGCAACCAATGTATTGTATACGGATGGAAGCGCGTCACACTAATAGATTAGATTTTTTTCCACTAAAATGGAGCAGCACCAATTAGAGAAAAATGTGAAGGATGAGGCAGTGACACACGCTCAGCAGACTACAACCGGCAGTGGTTGAAGTACAAACTGGAGCGTAATCTGCACTCACAAAATGAAAAGCTCACAGACTACAGTGAACACTGAAACACAACTATTCACTATCTGTGAAAAGCTCCTTTGTGTACTTCTATAGTGTTTGCAACCAATGTATTGTATACGGATGGAAGCGCGTCACACTAATAGATTAGATTTTTTTCCACTAAAATGGAGCAGCACCAATTAGAGAAAAATGTGAAGGATGAGGCAGTGACACACGCTCAGCAGACTACAACCGGCAGTGGTTGAAGTACAAACTGGAGCGTAATCTGCACTCACAAAATGAAAAGCTCACAGACTACAGTGAACACTGAAACACAACTATTCACTATCTGTGAAAAGCTCCTTTGTGTACTTCTATAGTGTTTGCAACCAATGTATTGTATACGGATGGAAGCGCGTCACACTAATAGATTAGATTTTTTTCCACTAAAATGGAGCAGCACCAATTAGAGAAAAATGTGAAGGATGAGGCAGTGACACACGCTCAGCAGACTACAACCGGCAGTGGTTGAAGAACTAACTGGAGCGTGATCTGCACTCAAAAAATCAAAACCTCACAGACTGCAGTGAACACTGAAACACAACTATTCACTATCTGTGAAAAGCTCCTTTGTGTACTTCTATAGTGTTTGCAACCAATGTATTGTATACGGATGGAAGCACGTCACACTAATAGATTTGATTTTTTTCTAATATAATGGAGCTGCACCAATTCCACTAAATAAAATAAAAAAAAAAAGAGTCAGTGACACGTGCAGATGCCTACAAACAGCGGTGGATGCAGAGCAAACTGCAGCGTCACCTGCACTGTCACACACACACCTTGCACAGAGCTGTTAAAACAACACTGGCAAAATGAAGCTTTACACAGCGGTTGGTAAACTAGCCTGCCTCAAGCACAGTAGTACACAAAATCGCAATATCTAACTGTCCCTCAGAGTTAGCAGAGTAGCGTTCTGTCCCTTACTGAGTTCACAGCACAGTGACGCTAAAATGGCGGCGGCGCCTTTTATAGTGCATTCTGACATCATTTCAGCAGCCAATCACAGCCATGCCATTAGTTAAGATGACCGCAGCATTACAGGATGTGCCCACACTTCGTAGGATTCCTCATTGGCTGACTAAAATCACATTGCCTCTCAAAGAATTATGGGAACTTCCGATTCCGGTATACGATATGGAAAAAGTATCGGAATTAAGTATCGGAATTCCGATAACGCGAATATCGGCCGATACCCGATACTTGCGGTATCGGAATGCTCAACACTACTTACTACGCTTACGAAATTCATGACGCTGTGCCCCAGAAGTCATTCCATCACACTGCATGGGCTCAGGGGCTGGCCCGCAAGGCATCACAATCTCACGCATATTTCTACGCTCGCGCAGACGTCTGTCAACTTGAATAGCTAATGACATAGAGTCATTGAGACCAGAGGGGACAGGGAATCCCACCATAACATACTTTACAGTCTCTGTCAGATCCTTCCGAAAAACAGCTGCCAGAGCATCATCATTCCATTTAGTAAGGACTGCCCACTTTCTGAATTTCTGACAATACAGCTCAGTGGCTTCACGACCCTGATTCAATACCAACAAGGTTTTTTCAGCTTGATCAGTAACATTAGGTTCATCGTACAATAACCCCAGAGCCTGAAAAAACATATTGACATAATTCAAAACAGGATCCCCGGGTGTCAGGGAATAGGCCCAATCCTGAGGGTCACCGCACAAAAGGGAGATGACAATTTGAACCTGCTGCGTTGTGTTACCTGAGGATGTAGGCTTCAAAGCAAAAAACAACTTACAGTTATTTTTAAAATTCAAAAACTTAGACCGATTCCCCAAAAATAAATCCGGCAGAGGGATCCTAGGTTTCACAGCAGGCAACCCAGCAAGATAGATAGCAATACTCCGAACGTCAGCAGCAAGCTGCTCCACACGATCGGACAAATGCTTGACCTCCACTGGGGAAAAAATTCCTCCTCAGCCCCCAGAGAAAAAAGAGGGAAAAAATGTAACGGACAAAAAAAAAAAAAATTCTGACAACTCTGACAACCTTTTTTTTTCTTTTTACTATTTTTTCCCTTCTTTTGAGTACCATAGAATTTCAGTATGGCCAGTGATTCTGTTATGTTTTGGTAGCTGAGAAGTCAGGAGCAAAAAAGCCGTATAGGCAGCCTAACACCAGAGAGGTTGGAAACTAATAGGATGCAGACCCCTAAACTAACCGCACAACTAGAAGCAGCCGTGGAGCGTACCTACGGTGGTCCTAGACTCCTCGGCACAGCCGGAGAGATAGCTATCCCTGAAGATGGAAAGAGGAAAGCTAACTGCCCCGGAGTAGACCCCAAAAGAGTAGGAAGCCCCCAAACATATAATGGCGGTTAGACAAGATGAAAATACGAACACAGACAGAAAATAGATTGAGCTAGCGCTGGGGCCCAAAACTGTCTAGATAGGACAGCACAGGAGAGAATACTGTCTACAACCCAGAAAAACCCTAGGAAAAACTCCAACACTTCTGAATCCAAAAACACTGAGACCACACGGTCTCGACCACCTATATCAGATCTCTGGTATGGACACGTAGCTACCCAGCAGTAAAATATCACAAGAACTGAGCAAATGAACAAATACCAAAAACGAATGGAGACCAGCCAAAACCCCCCAAAGGGGACCCGGCTGAAGACAAAAAGCAATGCAGCAAAAAGCAAGGAATTCAAACCACAGTAAAAAAAACTGAAAGATACTTATCTGAATGCAAGCAGGAGACAGCAGAAAAGCAAACCTAATTCCAACCTAGGCCAGGAAGAGCAATTGATCACCGGCGAGGATCATGGGAGGTCAGCTCACTTATATCAGGCCAGTCAGTATCACCTGACAACCACTCGTCAGCTGCAGGTGTAGGACTCTTGGTGTTCCACATAGGTTCAATACCCTCAGCAACCACCAGAGGGAGCCTCAGCTCCGAAGTCATCTGCAATACGTTCACAACAGTCGTGTCCTTCAACACCAAACTTCTCCTAACCATGCCTTTATGGACCTTGCTTTGTGCACTGGGCACAATAATGGGTAAAAGAAATGGCCCTTCCCCAAACTGTTTCCCAATTTGTGATAATTGTTCAATATGTCTTGTGCTGCAGTATTAAGATTTTCCTTCACTTTAAACTGAGGGGCTGAGACTTTGGCCTCTGAAAAACAAGCCCATATATTATTCCTACTACACCAATTTTTACAGTTGACACAATGCAGTCAGTTGAGTAATGTGCTCTTGACATTCACTAAACCCAGACTGGTTCATCAAACAAAAGAGGGAAGTGAAAAATCGTACCGTCATACTTTTACTCTGTGCAGGTCTCATTACTGGTTTTGGCTTAGAAAAACTACTGGAAATTACGGAACAAATATAAGCAGCCTAAACCATCGGAATCACTTCACACAAGAAAAAGTAGTAACACTAACCAATGATAAATACTTTAAAAAAGCAAGAAAAATGTCTTTGTATGGTGTTAGCCAGTAAACAGAAAAATATGAATTTTTTTGGCTAACTGAAAAGATGGTAACAGATTTGCTTTCGAGACTTTTCAGGTCTCTATATCAGGCACAATAATGCCTGATGACGAGACCTGATGCGAGATGAAGAAACCTGAGTAGTTTTGAAAGTTTACATGTTGCTATCTTTTCAGTTAGCCATTAAAAGGTATCAACCACTGAGGACTTTAAAGCTGTAATATTTTTCTATAAAAAACAAAACAATAAATCATTATTACACATAATAGCAAATAAATGTTGCTATGTTTCTAAAAGAATTGATAAAAAGGAATTCATTTTATCTTCAGTAACTGCAAAAAAAGGTATCGTACAGATCCAGAGAATATTTTCTGATAATTAGTTATCATATTCTCTTACCATATTGTCAGCCTTTTCCATATCATTAAACAGAACAGAATGTAACATCACTGTTCATTTATATACTGTACATGAATGCTTTAAGCAATTTAGTTCTGCAATGATTAAACACTAGGTACTGATTAGCCCTTTGAGGATTTTCCATAACTTTTTTTATGGTTACATTCCCTTTGGTTTCACATAATTGCTGCATAATAAAATTCAGTATGACTGAAACACTGGTATATTAGTCAGAAATTAAGGTATATGAAGTACAAATGTATCCAATAAAACACAACAATATCATATACTGTATTTAGGAATGAGTGAACGTTCTCTGTGCTCGGATGTGCTTGTTACTTGGCGAGCATAAGCCGGTGCTCGATTTCAGTTTCGAATTCCAGCCCCGCATCTCTGTTTCCTGTTATGCAGCCAATAAGTATACGGGGATTGCCTGTGAGTCAGTGTAATGGCGTAGCCATCTTGGTAGTGGCATTACTGTGATTGGCTGACTATGTGACATCATCAGGGATTATAAAAGGACAGGCATCACCAGGCTCGGCGACTCCATTGCACAGCTCTATGACAGTTCGTATTGGAAGGAGAGAGTACTTGTCAAGGCTTTTGTGTGCACAGTATAACGAATCAAAGTTCTGTAGTGTTGATACTGGTGCTGAAGCTGAGCCATCATTCCAACAGACCTTCCAGGGGCTAATTTTATACTTTGTTGTTTGTATCACATACAGTTGCTTCTCAGAAAATTAGAATATCATCAAAAAATTTATTTATTTCCATTTTTCAGTACAAAAAGTGAAAATCATATGTTATATAGAGTCATTACAAACAATTATCTATTTCCAGTGTTTATTTCTGTTAATGTTGATGATTATGGTAGATGGCTGTGCTGTCTTGATAAAACACAGTGGACCTACACCAGCAGATCACATGGCTCCCCAAACCATCACTGATTGTGAAAAATTCACACTAGACTTTAAGCAGCTTGGGTTGTGTGTTAGGGTCGAGTTCCCGCTTCTGCGCAAGGGGAATCTCGAACCATCCCTGCTGCGGTTTCCCATCAGTCTCCGGCCGCAGTAGACTCTGTTCAGCTTAGACATCGGTCCCAGCGTCTCGCCCACTCTAACATTGTACAGAGGATTACTGCTGCCTCTCCAGGTTCTGCTATTGTAGCCAGTACTGGTCAGCGGCGAGCAGACGTCTTTAGGACTAAGTCCTGCGTTTCCCCTTCTGAGCATGCCCAGGGTAAGATCTCTCATTGGAGATCAGGGGTCACATGCTCAGGTACTGCAGCAGCTCCTATTGGTCTGCCAGGAAGGTCCTGAAACTACATGTGTTCTGGAACAGTTTCTCATTGGTCCTTTTCTGGCAGGTCCGGTAGTTGCTACTATAAAAGGGTTGCATGGCACTGCGGCCATGCGCTAGTATCAATTGCATTATGTGCTTTGCGCCAGTGTGATCATGCACGCATGTGGTTAGGGCTCGGCTGAAATAAGCCCCTAGAATACCGGCACCTCCGGTGAGGAGATTTGTATGCACGTGTCCAGGGCCTGGCTGAAGTAAGCCCCTAGAATACCGGCTTCCCTGGTGAGGAGATTGCTTGTTTGTTTTGCTGAATGCATGATCACGGACTGCTATCCGTACAGCAGTTATCTGTGTATCCCTGTGGTGTTAACAGGACACAGTCTCTATTTCTGCGTCTCTACCTCAGCGACTCTGTGGTGTAACAGAGTTCGCTTATACTGCCATATAGTGCTACAGCATCTATGTCTGCGACTCTGTGAAGTAACAGAGTTCGCTTATACCGCCATCTTACTAGCATGGTGGACCCCGGGCTGTGAAAGCACCTATTATTTATATTTATTTTGTGCGTTCCGCCAGCCTTAACATTGTGTGCCTCTTCACTCTTCCTCCAGACTCTGGGACCTTGATTTCCAAGGTCTAGTGTGAAGTTTCCACAATCAGTGATGGTTTGGGGAGCCATGTCAGCGCAGCCATCTACCAGGAAATTTTAGAGTATTTCATGCTTCCCTCTGCCGAAAAGCTTTTTGGAGATGGAAATTTCATTCTCCATCAGGACTTGGAACCTGTCCACACTGCCAAAAATACCAATACCTGGTTAAAAAACAACAGTACCACTGAGCTTGATTGGCCAGCAAACTCGTCAGACCTTAACCCCATAGAGTATCTATGGGGTATCGTCAAGAGGAAGATGAGAGACATCAGACTCAAACATGCAGATGAACTGAAGACTGCTATCAAAGCAACATGGGCTTCCATAACACCTAACACCTCAGCAGTGCCCCAGGCTAATCGCCTACTTGCCACACCGCGTTGATGCAGCAATTGATGCAAAAGGGTCCCCGACCAAGTATTGAGAGCATTTACTGAACATATATTTCAGTAGGCCAACATTTCAAATTTTAAAATCATTTTTCAAGCAGGTGTTATAAAGTATTCTAATTTGCTGAGATAATGACTTTTGTGTTTTCATTGGCTGTAAGCCATAATCATCAACATTAACAGAAATGAACACTTGGAATAGATCACTCTGTTTGTAATGACTCTATATAATATATAAGTGTCACTTTTTGTATTGAAGAACTGAAATAAATTAACTTTTTAATGATATTCCAATTTTTTTGAGAAGCACCTGAGTTGCAGGAGCGGTGAGAGTGACTGAATACAGTCTAAATATATAGCTGGGACAGTTTTTTTTTCTGTTTTTTTGTGAAAAAAATTAAATATATTTTTATCCATAGAGTATTTTGTGCTTTGTGGTACATTTTGTTGTTATGTAACACTCCCAAAAAGTGTTGAAATTTTTTTCTGTATTCACTTACCCATAGAGTTTTTCGTACTCTGAGGTACATTTTGGTTGTATGTAAAACTCAGAGAAATGTGTTAAAAATGTATTTGGATTCAATTACTCATCCATAGAATAGTACTCGCTTTATGTTACATTTCGGTGGTATATAACCCTCCAAAAACTGTTCAAACATTTTTCGATATTATATTGCTCATTAATAAAGTATTACGTGCTCTGGAGTACATTTCAGTGGTATATAACGCTCAATAAAAGCATTGAAAAATTTATCTCTATTTAGTTAGTCATCCATGGAGTATTAGGTGGTTTCTGTAACATTAGTTTACATAACACTCCAAAAAGGCATTGAAAAAATTGTCTGTATTCAATTACTCATCCATAAACTATTACGTGGTCTGTGGTACATTTTGGCATTATATAACAGTCCAAACATTTTTCTGCATGCAATTACTCATTCATATACTGTACTATTATGTGGTCTGTGGCACATTTCGGTGGCATTTAATACTACAAAAGAGAGTGAAACCATTTTTCTGCATTCAATTACTCATCCACAGATTATTACGTTATTTGTGGTAAGTAAAAGTGGTATTAAACTAGAAAGAAATGCATTGACTGCTGCAGATAACCAATTTTTTCCCTAAATTAAAAATAAACTTGGTTTTAAAGACCTAGCATTTACAAAATGCCGAAAACATGCAGTAATGAATGGGGAAGTGGAAGTGCTGATGATGGTGCACGCATATGCCCATTCATGACACAGAGGTTCCTGTCCCACTTTGCAGGGAGGCACAGTACACCACTTCTGAAACCAGATCAGTCCAAACAGGTGGTCGGTTGGATAGCAGATAATGCTTCCAGCAAGTTTCCAACCACCTACCCACAGGCCCAAAGGTTAAACAAGCAGATTTCCAGGCTGCTTGCCTTGGAAACAGTGCCTTTTAGGCTTGTTAACATGAAGGATTTCCACCAATTCATGATAGCAGTCGTCCCTCAGAGTACTTAATCCACAGTCACCACTTTTTCTCCTTGTGTGGCGTCCTCGCTTTATACCAGCACGTGTCCAGGAACATCACCCGTGCTCTTACCAATGCTGTTACTGGGATTGACCACTTAAAGACTAACACGGTGGACAAGCTCTTATTGCCAGAGACATTACATTTCCCTGTCAGCACACTGGGAGAACATTGTGGAGTCTGGGGCAGAATCCCATCCTGGCATAACACATGTGCTCCCGACATCAAATATTGCTGACCATACTGCTATTAGGGTTTCCTCCACTTCATAAATCAGTTACTGCACCCTCTCCTGCTCTTTCTCATCCTCCATTTCCGATGTGTTATATCAGAGCACATTGTCTGCATCAGCCGGAAGCAGGAACTTGTGCATCACTGCCTTAGCAAAGTGGCAACAGGCTTTGCTGAAGCTGATTTGTCTAGGAGACAAACAGCACACCGCAGTGAGTTACTTAAAGTAATAACAGACCAGACATATCTATGGCTTTTGCCGTTGAACCTCAAACCAGGCACGATCATGTGTGATAATGGGCGTAACC
>JARQOD010006887.1:0-41068 GCA_033576555.1 Oophaga sylvatica | reverse complement strand
TGTTGTGAATGGACTTGAATGAGTTCTGAGCAGAGGCTCCTCTGGTGGTTTACAAGGGTACTGGACTGTCCAGTGAAGATTGTGAGGATGGGAATCAGGTGTTACTGACTGGTCTTATATAAGGGAAGTCGCCTTCCCATCAGGGTTGCCGGTGATCAATTGTTCTGGTCTCATCCTTGAGTCCTGTTTCCTTTGTAGCCTGCTGTGTCGTGTCTGCATCTCCTGCTAACAGATAAGACATTTTCTTCTTTTTGTTTTTGTGCTTGATTTTTGCATTTTGTCCTGCACTTCTGTGGGGGCCTTCAGGGTCCCCTCCGGGGGCTTTTGCCCTCTCAGTTTAGTTCACCACTGATGTTTGTACTTTTGCTTTTTCCAGTTTTTTCATGGCTGCTGTTTTGATTTTGTTACACCAGAGAACTAATTTAGGTGGTAGAGGTCGTGTGATCTCAGGTGATTTTGAAATTAGTAGAGTTGGTGCTTTTCAGGGTTTTTTGGGATTGCAGTAAGTGCCCTTCCTATCCTTTTCTATTTAGGTAGTTTGGGCCCCAACGTTTGCTCATACTATTTTCTGTCTGTGTCAGTATTTCATCTTGTCTAACCGCCATTACATGTTTGGGGGCTTTCTATGTTCTTTGGGGTTCTGCTCCGGGGCAGATAGCTTTCCTCTTTCTATCTTTAGGTGTAGTTAGTTTCTCAGGCTGTGACGAGGCGTCTAGGACCAACGTAGGAACGCTCCACGGCTGCCTCTAGTTGTGGTGGTTAGTCAGGGTACTGCAATCTCATAGATTCCAACTTCTCTGGTGTATTGCCTTTTTTACCTGCACTCCTCAGCTACCGAAACATAACAGTATCACCGGCCTAAAAATTGAAAATTGTATTGTACTCACAGAAGGGAAAAAATATTGTGAAAGAAAAAAGGTTGTCAGAGTTGTCAGAGATATTTTTCTGTTTGTTGCATTTTTTTCCCTCTGTATCTCTGGGTGCTGGGGAGGATTTTTTTTTCTCTCAATGGAGTTTGCACAGTTGTCTGGCCGTGTGGATCAGCTTGCCACTGAGGTTCGGAGTATTGCTGCCTATCTTGCTAGGTTGCCTGTTGTGGAACCTAGGATTCCCATGCCAGATTTGTTTTTAGGGGATCGAGCTAAGTTTCAGAATTTCAAAAATAATTGTAAATTGTTTTTTGCCTTAAAATCTAAGTCCTCAGGGAACGCAGCGCAGCAGGTTCAAATTGTCATCTCTCTCCTGCGCGGCGATCCTCAGGATTGGGCTTTTTCCCTGACACCTGGGGATCCTGTTTTGAGTGATGTTGATGCATTTTTTCAGGCTTTGGGGTTATTGTACGATGAGCCTAATGTCACTGATCAAGCTGAAAAAGCCTTGTTGGCATTAAATCAAGGTCTTGATGACACTGAGTTATACTGTCAGAGATTCCGTAGGTGGGCAGTCCTGACCAAGTGGAATGACGACGCTTTGGCAGCCCTTTTTCGGAAGGGTCTGTCAGATAATGTAAAGGATGTTATGGTGGGATTCTCTGTCCCCTCTGGTCTCAATGATTCTATGTCATTAGCGATTCATATTGACAGACGTTTGCGTGAGTGGAGAAGTATGTGTGGAATGGTGTTGGCTTGTGAACCTGCTTCTGAACCCATGCAGTGTGATAGAGTGGTGTCTGGGGCACAGCGTCGAGTTTCGAAAGCGCAATGGGTTATGTTTCTACTGTGGTGATGCCTCTCATGCTATTTCAATCTGCCCTAAGCGGGGAAGACGTTTTGCACGCTCAGTTGTCTTGGGTAGTGTTCAGACTAAGTTTTTATTAACTGTCACTCTGATATGCTCTCTGTCCTCATTTTCTGCTCAGGCCTTCGTTGATTCTGGAGCAGCTATTAACCTGATGGATTATGATTTTGCTAAACGTTGTGGGTTTCCCTTGATACCCCTACAGAAGTCTATTCCCCTACTGGGGATCGATTCTACCCCTTTGGCTGAGAATAAACCTCAGTTCTCTACTCAGGTGATAATGAGGGTTGAACCTGATCATCAGGAGTGCTGTAAATTTTTGGTTCTGTATAATCTGCATGATATTATCGTACTGGGCTTCCCTTGGTTACAGTCTCATAATCCTGTTTTGGATTGGAAATCTGTGTCTGTAACCAGTTGGGGCTGCCAATGTGTTAATACCAACACTCCTGTTTTTTCTGCCTCCCCCCCAGGCTCAGGATGTTCCTGACTTTTTGTTTGATTTTTCTGATGTGTTTAGCGAAAGTAAATCTGCATCCTTGCCTCCCCATAGGAGCTATGACTGCGCTATTGAATTAGTGCCTGGTAGTAAATTCCCTAAAGGTCGCCTTTTTAACTTGTCTGTACCTGAACATGACGCTATGCGGTCTTATATCAAGGAATCATTGGAGAAGGGTCATATCAGACCATCCTCTTCACCTTAGGTGCCGGTTTTTTCTTTGTGGCCAAAAAGGATGGTTCATTAAGGCCGTGTATTGATTATCGTCTTTTGAACAATATTACTGTAAAATATCAATACCCGTTACCTTTGATTTCTGACCTGTTTTCCAGGGTGAAAAACGCTACTTGGTTTACCAAGCTTGACCTCAGGGGGGCATATAACCTTATTCGCATTAAGCACGGGGATGAATGGAAGACGGCATTCAATACCCCTGAGGGGCATTTTGAGTACCTTGTGATGCCCTTTGGGCTCACTAATGCTCCTTCTGTCTTCCAGTCCTTCATGAATGACATTTTCAGGGATTTTGTGGATAAATTTCTGATTGTTTATTTGGATGATATCTTGATTTTTTCTAATGACTGGGACTCTCATGTGAAACATGTTCGAACTGTATTCCAGATTTTGAGAGAGAATGCTCTGTATGTGAAGGGATCAAAGTGTCTTTTTGGCGTACAGAGGATCTCATTTCTGGGATTCATTTTGTCCCCATCTGTTATTGAAATGGACCCGGTCAAGGTTCAGGCCATCTGTGATTGGGTCCAACCTACTTCATTAAAGGCTCTTCAAAGATTTTTGGGTTTTGCCAATTTTTATCGTAAATTTATTGGTAATTTCTCGGTTATTGTTAAACCATTGACTGATTTGACCAGAAAGGGTTCTGATGTGGTGAATTGGCCTCCTGAGGCAGTCTCTGCATTTCAGGAACTTAAGCAGAGATTCACTTCTGCTCCTGTTCTACGGCAGCCTGATGTTTCTCTGCCATTTCAGGTGGAGGTTGATGCCTCTGAAATTGGGGCAGGTGCCGTTTTGTCCCAAAAAGATCCAGAGACCTCTAAAAGTAGCCCTTGTGCCTTTTTCTCTCGAAAATTTTCTCCTACTGAACGTAATTATGACGTGGGTAATCGGGAGTTACTGGCCATGAAGTGGGCTTTTGAAGAGTGGAGACATTGGCTGGAGGGAGCCAAACATCAGGTGGTGGTCCTTACAGACCATAAGAATCTGGTTTATCTGGAATCTGCCAAGCGACTCAATCCTAGACAGGCCAGGTGGGCCTTGTTTTTCACACATTTTAATTTTGTGGTTTCCTTTCTTCCTGGCACTAAGAATGTTAAGGCGGATGCCCTCTCGAGGAGTTTCCTTGCGGACTCTCCTGAGTTATCTGATCCTTCTGTTATTTTGAAAGAGGGTGTAGTTCTTTCCGCCATCTCACCCAATTTGAGTCTTGCTCTGGAGGGGTGTCAGGAGGATAGGACCGAGCGCTGCCCTGTTGGAAAATTGTTTGTCCCGGACCAGTGGAAAAAGAGTGTGATGTCTGAGATTCATTGTTCCGCGTTGGCTGGGCATCCCGGAATTTTTGATACCAGAGACTTGGTTAGTCGGTCCTTTTGGTGGCCTACCTTGTCTCGTGATGTCAGGGAATTTGTGCAGTCCTGCGGGACTTGCTCTCGCTCCAAGCCTTGCTCTCGCTCTAGTGGTTTGTTGATGCCATTGCCTGTGCCCAAGAGACCATGGACCCATATCTCTATGGATTTCATTTCCGACCTCCCTGTTTCTCAGAGAATGACCGTCATCTGGGTGATTTGTGATAGGTTTTCCAAGATGATACATCTTGTGCCATTACCTAAGTTGCCTTCCTCCTCTGAATTGGTGCCTTTGTTCCTTCAGCACGTGGTTCGTTTACACGGCATTCCTGAGAACATTGTGTCTGACAGAGGAGTCCAGTTTGTTTCCAGATTTTGGAGGACCTTTTGTTCTAAACTTGGTGTTCAATTGTCTTTCTCTTCGGCGTTTCATCCTCAGACCAATGGTCAAACTGAGAGAACAAACCAGACATTGGAGACTTATCTAAGATGCTTTGTGTCTGTTGATCAGGATGACTGGGTCTCTTTTTTGCCTTTGGCTGAGTTTGCTCTTAATAATAGGGCTAGCTCTGCCACTTTGATGTCTCCATTTTTCTGTAATTCTGGGTTTCACCCTCAATTTTCTTCAGGACAGACGGAGGCTTCTGTCTGTCCAGGTGTTGACTCTGTTGTGGAGCGTATGCAACAGATTTGGGACCAGGTAGTGGAGAGGTTGTCCCTCTCTCAGGAGAGGGCCCAGCGGTTTGCTAACCGGCATAGGACTGATGGTCCTCGGTTTAAAGTGGGGGACTTGGTCTGGTTGTCCTCAAGAAATATCCCTATGAGAGTTGACCTGGTTGCTCAAGTGAGGGTTCGGTGATCCCTCCTCAAGGGGGGGGTACTGTTGTGAATGGACTTGAAATGAGTTCTGAGCAGAGGTTCCCTCTGGTGGTTACAAGCGGTACTGGACTGTCCAGTGAAGATTGTGAGGAGTGGGAATCAGGTGTTACTGACTGGTCTTATATAAGGGAGTCGCCTTCCCATCAGGGTTGCCGGTGATCAATTGTTCTGGTCTCAATCCTTGAGTCCTGTTTCCTTTGTAGCCTGCTGTGTCGTGTCTGCATCTCCTGCTAACAGATAAGACATTTTCTTCTTTTTGTTTTTGTGCTTGATTTTTGCATTTTGTCCTGCACTTCTGTGGGGGCCTTCAGGGTCCCCTCCGGGGGCTTTTGCCCTCTCAGTTTAGTTCAGCCACTGATGTTTGTACTTTTGCTTTTTCCAGTTTTTTTAGTGGCTGCTGTTTTGATTTTGTTACACCAGAGAACTAATTTAGGTGGTAGAGGTCGTGTGATCTCAGGTGATTTTGAAATTAGTAGAGTTCGTGCTTTTCAGGGTTTTTTGGGATTGCAGTAAGTGCCCTTCCTATCCTTTTCTATTTAGGTAGTTTGGGCCCCAACGTTTGCTCATACTATTTTCTGTCTGTGTCAGTATTTCATCTTGTCTAACCGCCATTACATGTTTGGGGGCTTTCTATGTTCTTTGGGGATCTGCTCCGGGGCAGATAGCTTTCCTCTTTCTATCTTTAGGTGTAGTTAGTTTCTCAGGCTGTGACGAGGCGTCTAGGACCAACGTAGGAACGCTCCACGGCTGCCTCTAGTTGTGGTGGTTAGTCAGGGTACTGCAATCTCATAGATTCCAACTTCTCTGGTGTATTGCCTTTTTTACCTGCACTCCTCAGCTACCGAAACATAACACAAAATAAGCCAAAAGAAAAATTAACCAACACTGAAAAGAGAAAAATTGTGAAGTTTTAGGGTATGTGCACACATTGCGGATTTGGATGCGGATCCGCAGCGTTTTTGGATGGCCGGAATTGCATTAAATCCACAGTGTAGTGCACATCCAATGTAAATCTATGGGAATAGAGATTTGTTGTGCACATGCTGCGGAAAAATCCGCCCAGAAATGCAGTGTCTTTTTTGCCGCAGCATGTCAATTCTTTTTGCGGATCTGCAACGTTTCTGCACCCATTGACTTCCATTGAGTCAGGCAAATCCGCAGCAAAACCACAGATCTAAAAAGATCTGCGGATTTGTTGCAGATTTGGGTGTCAAAAGCGCTGCAGAGGGAAGTAATGTCAGGACTCGGAGGAAGTGTGTGGACGGAATGTGTGTGTGTTTTGGCGAGGAAGAAGAAGTCACCATCTTCAAAATGGAGTCCTATCGTCACATGGGGATGGATGTCGGGCATCTGATAGATTTGGTAAATATTGTGTGTTTGTGTGTCTGTCTGTCCCCATGCGACGATAGTGACTGATTGTAGTCAGTCGTCGGATGGAACTACTGCTCCCATCCGGATATGATGATGGGAGAGTAGGCCTATCGTCAGGCGACTGAGTACAATTAGTAAAAAAACACAAACACATAATACAGTACATATAGCATACAGTACATACAACGTCCAACATAGAGTACATACTCACCATATACACCTAGTCCCCAAAGCCCTCGTTCCTCTGAAAAAAAATTAAAAATAATAAGAAAAACAATATACTCCCTGGTCTGAAGTAATCCAATATAACGACTGTCCCACGCCGATCTTCAACCTCCTTCGGCAATACACTACAGCAGCTAATCGGTGCTGCAGTATATCACAGCCACCCTGGAGTTTTCCAGAGTTTGTGTGCTCTGTGCTGTTACTTTACGGCACTTGAGCTGCGTGAGAATTTTCCCACGCAGCTGTGCCATTAAGTGAGAGTACCGGAGTGAATGAACTCAGGTAAACTCTCGCACATGCGCATTGATACACTGCAGGAGCTATAGTTTCTGTCAGTGTGTTACCGAAGCCGTGGAGAGCAGTCACATCTCCCGATGGGACTGTTCTCCAAGGGAGATCGCCGTGGGACACTCGATACATGGACTACGTCTGACCAGGGAGTATACTATTGTTCTTTTATTTTATGTTTTTTTTGCAGGAGAACGAGGGCTTTGGGGAATTAAGCGTATAATAAGGATGGTAAAACAGTTTTGTGTTTTATTTCATTAAAAGACTTTTTTCTGGCTGTGTATTTTTTTAACCCTTTAACAACTATAGGATTAGTAATAGATAGGCATCTTATTGACACCTCTCCATTACTAACCAGGCTTAATGTCACCTTACAATACAAAGGTGACATTAACCCCTTATTACCCCATATGCCACTGCTACACGGCAGTGGGAAGAGAGAGGCTAAGCTCCGGAATTGGCTCATCTTACAGATGTGCCATTTCTGGGGCGACTGCAGGCTGTTGTTTGTAGTCGGGGGGGCTTTATCCATGTCCCATTCCTAGGCTATTAATGCCAGCCCGCAGCTGCCTGCATAGCCTTTTCTGGCTATTAATTATAGGGGGACCCCATGTCATTTTTTTGGGGGGACCCCCTATTTTAATAGTCAGTAAAAGCTATGCAGACAGCTGAGGGCTGATATTACTAGCTTGTGGAGATCCGTGGGTATTACCCCCATTCCTAGGCTATTAATATCTGCCCCCAGTCACTGGTTTCCCTTTCTAGACCTGAAAATTGTGTGGGAGCCCATGCCATTTTTTTAGGATTAGTAATGGAGAGGTGTCTTAGTGACACCTCTCCATTACTAACCGGGCTTAATGTCACCTTACAATACAAAAGTGACATTAACCTGTTATGATTTGGTAACCGAGGAGGATACTAGAAAAATAGGCTAGGCAACCAAATACCCAGAGAGGTTGGTAACTTAGCGGATTGCAGACTCCTAAACTGACAACACAACTAGAATTAGCCATGGGACGTACCTACGATGCCCTAGACGCCTCGGCACAGCCAAAGAGTTAACTAAGCCTAAAGAGAGAAATGGGAAAGCTAACTGCCCTGGAGTAGAGCCCCAAAGGCATATATAGCCCGCAAACATATATTGCCTGTGAGACAGATGAAGTACAAAACACAGGCAGAAAATAGTGTGAGCAAATGCTGGAGCCAAAACTGTCTAGATAGAACAGGACAGGAAAGGATTCCAACACATCTGATATGCAAAAATACTGAGACCACACGACCTCTCCCCCACTAAATCAGAACTCTGGCGTGAACTGGACGCCAAACAACAGATACTGAAATAACAGGAGACTAGAACTACTGAAAAGGCTGACATAAGCTGTGGCAAAGGGAAATGGAGTCCAGCACAGGTCCCAGCAGGGAACCCGGCTGAACTCACACCAGCAAGGCAGAGAACAGAGAAAAGCAAAATGCCACAGATTAAAACAGACAAATAACTTATCTGAAAGATGCAGGACAAATCAGGGAGCAAGCAGACTTCCAGGAGGCTCAGGAAGAAACCAAAATCACTGGCAACAACCAAGGGAAGGCTGCTCACTTAAATCTCCCCAGTCAGTAACACCTGATCTCCAATCATCCTCTTCAGGTGATTGACTTCTGTCAGCCAGACCAGCTCCATTACCAGCAGCAGCCACCAGAGTGAGCCCAAACTCAGAAGCCAGATCAAAAGTGTTCACAACATTAACCCCTTATTACCCCATATGCCACTGCTACACGGCAGTGGGAAGAGAGAGGCTAAGCACCGGAATTGCGGACTGTTGTTTGTAGCCGGGGGCTAATATCCATGGCCCCTTCCTAGGCTATTAATATCAGCCCCCAGTCGCTGGCTTTCCCTCACTGGCGCAGAAAATTGCGAGGGAGCCCACACCATTTTTTTTTAACTTTTTGCAAAAAATAAAAGCATTTCACACAGATTAATGTCAGTTGCGGTTTTGTATCTCTATCTATATCTATCTATTATCTATCTATATCTATGTTTCTATCTACTGTATTATCTATCTATATACTGTATATCTAACTATATCTATAGATAGATATACCTATAAATAGATGAATAGATGTATACATATAGATGGATAGATATACCTATAGATAGATATATCTATAGATAGAAATATCTATAAGTCTGCAAGGACAGGGTCCTTTCCCCTCTGTACCAGTCTGTCATTGTAAATTTGTTTACTGTAAACGATATCTATAACTTTGCAACCCCTTCTCATGTACAGCACCATGGAATTAATGGCACTATATAAATAATAATAATAATGGATAGATATATCTATAGCTAGATTGAAATATCTATAGATATATGGATAGATATATGTATAAATAGATAGATGGATAGATATATCTATTGATATATCAATAACAAGAGAAAATGGAACAGCACAATCCAAAATCTTTGGGTGCACAGGCCTCCCAATCAATAATCCCAAAAGCCAAAATTCACATATGAAAAAACTGAAGGTAGCACTCCTTTTCAAAGAGAAAAAAAATGTTGTTTTATTTCAGACCCACATGGTTGGCGACGTTTCGGCTCATGCAGAGCCTTTATCAAGCAGTGAATCTAAAACAACTGTGCATATATATAGGTATTTTTCAAATGCTCCAACTAATTTACAAATGTGCAAATCACATATTATTTCACATATTTTCATATTTGTATATCATATACAGTGATTATGTAAAGGGTTGGCCGAGGGGTGAACTTACCAGCGACAGCTGCATTCTTTACTCCAGTTACTTCTATATACCTGTGGTGTTCTTCCCCCGTTTCAGAGTAGACAGAATAATTAGAATCAGAGTCCAGTATAACGTCAAACAGTTCTGCTTTATTTTCTTCCAGGCACAGCACATCCAAGACACCATTAGCACGTCTTATACGGTGCCAGCAATACATTTTCCACAACTTCTATTCCCTTCTACTACACCAGAATGGACCACAAAGTATAATCGGGATGAGGAGCCAGGTGAAAACGGCACTTTGATCTCTTTCCCTGGAGACACTTCAATCCAGTCACGAAAATACACATCTACTAGGTCGTCCACCCCCTTTTGGTTATCCTGCCCGCATACTCGCTGGTGGCTTCACTCAAGCACGCACACTTCTGCTGAGCGTTCCCACGGTGGATCTTCCACTAGCACTACTGCTACGTCAGCCCACAGACTTTGGCTAACGTTCCCACGGTGAATCCTTCACCGGCTGCACTGAGGTTGCTGGTACCTTCCACACTTCTTGTGTCGGCTGCCAAAGGCCCGGGAACGTGGACGTCCTTACTCTAGCAAGGTCCACCCCTGACTGACTTCCGCTACGAGGAAATCTCTCTCTGAAAAAGTCCCTAACAATTTGTCCCAACTGACTCTTTTCTCCTTAATCCCCTAGTGTCCTTACAAGTCTCCACTGAACTTGCTGTGCTCAATGCCCCCACCTAAAGTCCTACCACTGTACTGCATTGACTATTTTATAACTCTCTAACTGGATCCCTGACATGCCCCCAACTAGTGATTTCTTACAAAGCTATATTTACCTGACATATATATACTACACTACAAGTGCCCTCCTGTAATGTCCCCAAGGATGCACTGTCTATCTAAACCTATATCTAACCCTAACCCTAACCCTATATGCAACACCAGTCATAAAAACCACTGCAAGATGACATAATACAATACATAAAATGCAAACATTTACACATACAAAAGAATGAAAACATTTCAAGGGTTAATAACCTTGACCTCCTTACATTCCCCCTTCCTAAAACTATTGCCGTCCCCGGCAATACGGAGACACTGTTACACACTTTATTATCTACTAACACACATACTTAAGTAATTTGAACATTGAACATTTTTAATGAGGTAGCACAACATCATCAAAAAAAAAAAAAAAATGTCCTTCTCGCCCCCTTCCTATGAAGGAAGCACTAATAAAAAAAAAATTAAAAACTTCAAAGACAAGATTCTGCTTGACGGCACCTCCAGCAGGACATTAAAGGGCTCTTCCACCACAGGAGATGCGGAACAGTCCCCCATATTCCAGTGCAACATGCACTAAAATGGTAACGTCTGGGCGAGGGCTCAAAGAGAGTCCAACAGGGGCTCAACTGATGTCTATTATGGGTTCAGCAGCGAGCTTCCCATGCAACTCCTCCAGAACTTCCACCTTCGATCACATACAGGATGACAGCCACCGCAAAGTAGCCGTGAGGGCAGAAATCTTTGTAGAACGAGACCCAATCTCCTTCCTTCAGGGCTCGTCCATGCTTAATAGAGGTAGCATTCACATAAATCTTGTTTCGGGTGCCCTCCTCCTTTATGAACCTGTAGCCTCGCTTTAAGTTAATATAGACCAATTGGCCATAGGAATGGGGAACTGGCATCGCTGCTTCGCCTTTCTGATGCAGGAGCGACCAGATTTCCTGCTCCCTAGCCTTTTTTTCCTCGATGATGTCAGCGATCCAAACAGACTGTTGAATGACAGACGGGGTGGCAGATTCAGGAGACGCCGGGTGGGAGCGGGAGTGTTCGGCAGCGGGGACCTTGGGCCTCGCGTCACCGCAAGGAGATGACAGGGAAACTGCAGGATCCTCCACCGACTGGGATTGAATAGCACTCACCCCGCTTGGTTCCGTCGCTCCGCCTGGGCTGTCCCTCAACTCCTCGACAGTCGACTCCACAGACTCTTCTTCTCTCCCAGAGCTGGACTCAGGGGTGTTCGGGGGTTCTTCCTCCTGCCGTCCGGCAGGCTCAACGTACGGGGCTGCTGAGTCCTCCGGGTGAGGGGGTGATGGCTCATGCCGGGGCATTGTCAGCCCAGTCAAGGCAGTGGGCAGACACTCCTCCGAGCTGTCAACGGGCTCCGGTCCAACAGGTTCTCCCACCACAGGCTCCTTTTCCCGTTGCAATCCTTCACTTTGGGTGAGGGCCAGGTCCATCTGCATCTCTTTCCAATTCCGGGTGAGACATCTGACCTCCCTTCCCGTCGCCACCGCCACTCCGTCCGTCTGATTCCCCTGCAGCTGCACCAGCGCATTGTGTTCGTCTCTCCAGGTGTGAATGGCATCAGACCACGGCACTCAGTGCATTCTGCAGGGCCGCTCCCGTTCCAGGGTGGGGCTCTCGTCAGCCTCTCCACCCATTTTCCAGCATTAGGTGGGAAAGAGCGTATGTCCATCTCTGTACTCTCCTCCTCACAGGGGCGGTCCCGACATTGTTGACAGTTCTCACTTGGCGCTTTGGGACACTGTCACGCCCACGAAGTACACCCTGTTGACAAGAACAGTCCTTTTTGGCTCCAGAATCCTACATCTTGTTAGACGCCATCTTGGGGCCCATGGAATCTTCCTTCATCTTTTCCTTAGTCAAATCCGGTACTTTAGCCACATCCATTTTACAATACTTTTCAGAATGTTCCTCAATCTGCAGGTACAGGGTTCCCATATACTTCATCATCGCAACGGTTTCACTGCTAGATGGGGCAGCGAGATCCTGCTGACTACACCACTTGTAAAGGGTTGGCCGAGGGGTGAACTTACCAGCGACAGCGGCATTCTTTACTTCGGTTATTTCTATATACCTGGGGTGTTCTTCCCCCATTTCAGAGTATACAGAATAATTAGAATCAGAGTCCAGTATAATGTCAAACAGTTCTGCTTTATTTTCTTCCAGGCACAGCACATCCAAGACACCATTAGCACGTCTTATACGGTGCCAGCAATACATTTTCCACAACTCCGCTTCTTCTCTTCTACTACACCAGAATGGACCACAAAGTATAATCGGGATGAGGAGCCAGGTGAAAACGGCACTTCGATCTCTTTCCCTGGAGACTGTTATGTTTCGGTAGCTGAGGAGTGCAGGCAAAAAAGGCAATACACCAGAGCAGTTGGAATCTATGAGATTGCAGTACCCTGACTAACCACAACAACTAGAGGCAGCCGTGGAGCGTTCCTACGTTGGTCCTAGACGCCTCGTCACAGCCTGAGAAACTAACTAGACAAGATGAAATACAGACACAGACAGAAAATAGTATGAGCAAACGTTGGGGCCCAAACTAACTAAATAGAAAAGGATAGGAAGGGTACTTACTGCAATCCCAGAAAACCCTGAAAAGCACCAACTCTACTAATTTCAAAAACACCTGAGATCACACGACCTCTACCACCTAAATTAGTTCTCTGGTGTAACAAAATCAAAACAGCAGCCACTGAAAAAACTGGAAAAAGCAAAGGTACAAACATCAGTGGCTGAACTAAACTGAGAGGGCAAAAGCCCCCGGAGGGGACCCTGAAGGCCCCCACAGAAGTGCAGGACAAAATGCAAAAATCAAGCACAAAAAGAAGAAAATGTCTTATCTGTTAGCATGAGATGCAGACACGACACAGCAGGCTACAAAGGAAACAGGAATCAAGGATTCAGACCAGAACAATTGATCACCGACAACCCTGATGGGAAGGTGACTCCCTTATATAAGACCAGTCAGTAACACCTGATTCCAAATCCTCACAATCTTCACAATCTTCACTGGACAGACCAGCACCGCTTGTAACCACCAGAGGGAGCCTCTGCTCAGAACTCATCCCAAGCCCACTCACAACAGTACCCCCCCCTTGAGGAGGGGTCACCGAACCCTCATTTGAGCAACCAGGTCGGTCAGGATGAGTTCTATGGTACGCACGGATGAGTCTCCTAGCATGGATGTCTGAAGCAAACACCCAAGAATTGTCTTCCTGACCATAACCTCTCCACTTAACCAAATACTGGAGTTTCCGTCTAGAAAAACGAGAATCTAATATTTTCTCAACCACATACTCCAGATTGCCCTCAACCAAAACAGGGTCAGGAGGCACAGCACCAGGAACCACTGGCTCAACAAACCTCTTCAACAAGGACTTGTGGAACACGTTATGGATCTTAAATGTCCCTGGAAGAAGCAAACGAAAAGAAACAGGATTAAGAATCTCTATGATCTTATAAGGTCCAATGAACCTAGGCTTAAATTTAGGAGATGCTACTCTCATAGGAATATTTTTTGAGGACAACCAGACCAAGTCACCCACTTTAAACCGAGGACCATCAGTCCTATGCCGGTTAGCAAACCGCTGGGCCCTCTCCTGAGAGAGGGACAACCTCTCCACTACTTGGTCCCAAATCTGTTGCATACGCTCCACAACAGAGTCAACACCTGGACAGACAGAAGCCTCCGTCTGTCCTGAAGAAAATCGAGAGTGAAACCCAGAATTACAGAAAAACGGAGACATCAAAGTGGCAGAGCTAGCCCTATTATTAAGAGCAAACTCAGCCAAAGGCAAAAAAGAGACCCAGTCATCCTGATCAGCAGACACAAAGCATCTTAGATAAGTCTCCAATGTCTGGTTTGTTCTCTCAGTTTGACCATTGGTCTGAGGATGAAATGCCGAGGAGAAAGACAATTGAACACCCAGTTTAGAACAAAAAGTCCTCCAAAATCTGGAAACAAACTGGACTCCTCTTTCAGACACTATGTTCTCAGGAATGCCGTGTAAACGAACCACGTGCTGAAGGAACAACGGCACCAATTCAGAGGAGGAAGGCAACTTAGGTAATGGCACAAGATGTATCATCTTAGAAAACCTATCACAAATCACCCAGATGGCGGTCATTCTCTGAGAAACAGGAAGGTCGGAAATGAAATCCATAGAGATATGGGTCCATGGTCTCTTGGGCACAGGCAATGGCATCAACAAACCACTAGAGCGAGAGCAAGGCTTGGAGCGAGAGCAAGTCCCGCAGGACTGCACAAATTCCCTGACATCACGAGACAAGGTAGGCCACCAAAAGGACTGACTAACCAAGTCTCTGGTACCAAAAATTCCGGGATGCCCAGCCAACGCGGAACAATGAATCTCAGACATCACACTCTTTTTCCACTGGTCCGGGACAAACAATTTTCCAACAGGGCAGCGCTCGGGCCTATCCTCCTGACACCCCTCCAGAGCAAGTCTCAAATTAGGTGAGATGGCGGAAAGAACTACACCCTCTTTCAAAATAACAGAAGGATCAGATAACTCAGGAGAGTCCGCAAGGAAGCTCCTCGAGAGGGCATCCGCCTTAACATTCTTAGTGCCAGGAAGAAAGGAAACCACAAAATTAAAACGTGTGAAAAACAAGGCCCACCTGGCCTGTCTAGGATTAAGTCGCTTGGCAGATTCCAGATAAACCAGATTCTTATGGTCAGTAAGGACCACCACCTGATGTTTGGCTCCCTCCAGCCAATGTCTCCACTCTTCAAAAGCCCACTTCATGGCCAATAACCCCGATTACCCACGTCATAATTACGTTCAGTAGGAGAAAATTTTCGAGAGAAAAAGGCACAAGGGTTACTTTTAGAGGTCTCTGGATCTTTTTGGGACAAAACGGCACCTGCTCCAATTTCAGAGGCATCAACCTCCACCTGAAATGGCAGAGAAACATCAGGCTGCCGTAGAACAGGAGCAGAAGTGAATCTCTGCTTAAGTTCCTGAAATGCAGAGACTGCCTCAGGAGGCCAATTCACCACATCAGAACCCTTTTTGGTCAAATCAGTTAATGGTTTAACAATAACCGAGAAATTACCAATAAATTTCCGATAAAAATTGGCAAAACCCAAAAATCTTTGAAGAGCCTTTAATGAAGTAGGTTGGACCCAATCACAGATGGCCTGAACCTTGACCGGGTCCATTTCAATAACAGATGGGAACAAAATGAATCCCAGAAATGAGATCCTCTGTACGCCAAAAAGACACTTTGATCCCTTCACATACAGAGCATTCTCTCTCAAAATCTGGAATACAGTTCGAACATGTTTCACATGAGAGTCCCAGTCATTAGAAAAAATCAAGATATCATCCAAATAAACAATCAGAAATTTATCCACAAAATCCCTGAAAATGTCATTCATGAAGGACTGGAAGACAGAAGGAGCATTAGTGAGCCCAAAGGGCATCACAAGGTACTCAAAATGCCCCTCCGGGGTATTGAATGCCGTCTTCCATTCATCCCCGTGCTTAATGCGAATAAGGTTATATGCCCCCCTGAGGTCAAGCTTGGTAAACCAAGTAGCGTTTTTCACCCTGGAAAACAGGTCAGAAATCAAGGGTAACGGGTATTGATATTTCACAGTAATATTGTTCAAAAGACGATAATCAATACACGGCCTTAATGAACCATCCTTTTTGGCCACAAAGAAAAAACCGGCACCTAAGGGTGAAGAGGATGGTCTGATATGACCCTTCTCCAATGACTCCTTGATATAAGACCGCATAGCGTCATGTTCAGGTACAGACAAGTTAAAAAGGCGACCTTTAGGGAATTTACTACCAGGCACTAATTCGATAGCGCAGTCATAGCTCCTATGGGGAGGCAAGGATGCAGATTTACTTTCGCTAAATACATCAGAAAAATCAATCAAAAAGTCAGGAACATCCTGAGCCTGGGGGGAGGCAGAAAAAACAGGAGTGTTGGTATTAACACATTGGCAGCCCCAACTGGTTACAGACACAGATTTCCAATCCAAAACAGGATTATGAGACTGTAACCAAGGGAAACCCAGTACGATAATATCATGCAGATTATACAGAACCAAAAATTTGCAGCACTCTTGATGATCAGGTTCAACCCTCATTATCACCTGAGTAGAGAACTGAGGTTTATTCTCAGCCAAAGGGGTAGAATCGATCCCCAGTAGGGGAATAGACTTCTGTAGGGGTATCAAGGGAAACCCACAACGTTTAGCAAAATCATAATCCATCAGGTTAATAGCTGCTCCAGAATCAACGAAAGCCTGAGCAGAAAATGAGGACAGAGAGCATATCAGAGTGACAGTTAATAAAAACTTAGTCTGAACACTACCCAAGACAACTGAGCGTGCAAAACGTCTTCCCCGCTTAGGGCAGACTGAAATAGCATGAGAGGCATCACCACAGTAGAAACATAACCTATTGCGCTTTCGAAACTCATGACGCTGTGCCCCAGACACCACTCTATCACACTGCATGGATTCAGAAGCAGGTTCACAAGGCAACACTATTCCACGCATACTTCTCCGCTCACGCAAACGTCTGTCAATTTGAATCGCTAATGACATAGAATCATTGAGACCAGATGGGACAGGGAATCCCACCATAACATCCTTTACATTATCTGACAGACCCTTCCGAAAAAGGGCCGCCAAATCGTCGTCATTCCACTTGGTCAGGACTGCCCACCTACGGAATCTCTGACAGTATCACTCAGCGTCATCAAGCCCCTGATTTAATGCCAACAAGGCTTTTTCAGCTTGATCAGTGACATTAGGCTCATCGTACAATAACCCCAAAGCCTGAAAAAATGCATCAACATCACTCAAAACAGGATCCCCAGGTGTCAGGGAAAAAGCCCAATCCTGAGGATCGCCGCGCAGGAGAGAGATGACAATTTGAACCTGCTGCGCTGCATTCCCTGAGGACTTAGATTTTAAGGCAAAAAAACAATTTACAATTATTTTTGAAATTCTGAAAGTTAGCTCGATCCCCTAAGAACAAATCTGGCATGGGAATCCTAGGTTCCACAACAGGCAACCTAGCAAGATATGCAGCAATACTCTGAACCTCAGTGGCAAGCTGATCCACACGGCCAGACAACTGTGCAAACTCCATTGAGAGAAAAAATCCTCCCCAGCACCCAGAGATACAGAGGGAAAAAAAAAAAATTGCAACAAACAGAAAAATATCTCTGACAACTCTGACAACCGTTTTTTATTTCACAAATTTTTTCCCTTCTGTGAGTACCATACAATTTTAAATTTTAGGCCGGTGATACTGTTATGTTTCGGTAGCTGAGGAGTGCAGGCAAAAAAGGCAATACACTAGAGCAGTTGGAATCTATGAGATTGCAGTACCCTGACTAACCACAACAACTAGAGGCAGCCGTGGAGCGTTCCTACGTTGGTCCTAGACGCTTCGTCACAGCCTGAGAAACTAACTACACCTAAAGATAGAAATAGGAAAGCTATCTGCCCCGGAGCAGAACCCCAAAGATAATAGAAAGCCCCCAAACATGTAATGGCGGTTAGACAAGAAGAAATACAGACACAGACAGAAAATAGTATGAGCAAACGTTGGGGCCCAAACTAAAGGTACTGCCACACTTAAGGGTATGCCACACTAAACAATATCGCTAACGAGATCGCTAAAAAACGTCACTATTTAGCGATCCCGTTAGCGATATTGTTCAGTGCGGCAGCTTCCAGCGACGAGCTTCCTGCTGTGATCTCGCTCGTCGCTGACATCGTTCCGGACCCTATTTTATCGTCGGCGCTCCCGCTGGGTAAGTATTATCGCTGAATGTGGCACCTTTTTGTGAACAATGTGCGACCTCATTAACGATGCATTAGTCAGCGGCGGAGGCAGGACTTTGTTTTCTTTCATTAACGCCCTTCAGCTCCGATTGGTGACCACAAACATCACCTCAGCTATAATAACTGCGCCTCCATCCATTGTTTCCAGAGCACTTTGTGGATGATTCCAACTGTGCTTTGTGCGTTTTTGTGAGGATAGTATCGCGTGTCGGTGTTTTGCGATCATATTTGTGGCGCAGTGGTGGGTTTTGCGATCCTGTCTGAGTCGTTAGAGCACCATCCATCCCCATTTGGATTTGGATCTTTGGGATATTTGGATTTGGATTCAAGGTACATATTGTTTGTGATGTTGTGATGTTTTGATATTGTTTTTTGACCTTATTTTTTTTTTTTCGTCCTCTGCTTTATTGCTTTTACACCCCTGACCTTATTTATTTATTTATTTATTTTTTTCGTCTGCTTTATTTATTTTACACCCCAGACTTTATTTATTTTTTCTTTTTTTTTTTTTATTTATTTATTTTACACCCCTGACTTTATTTATTATTTTTTTTTTTGCTTTATTTATTTTACACCCCTCACCATTTTAGACATTTGTAAACTGTATAAACTGAAAAGTTTATTTTTTTTTTGTTATATAATTTTTATTTTATTCTTTATTTTATTCTGTTTAAACACTTTAGTAATAGTAATTAATTAGTCATTAACTTTTCTCTTCTTTACCGTACAGGTTGCACATAATGAACCTGTCCACCGCGGAGCGTATGATTGTGGCAGTTGCACTGTCAATGGAGGCAGATCGACAAGAAGAGGCGCGGGTGGAAGAGAGGCGCTCCAAGCGAAAGCGTCGCATGTGGACCAGAGAATGGCTGGAGCAGAGGTCCAGATTCACCCACATGCATCTAGTGAGGGAGTTGCAGGAGAAGAATCCGCAGGATTTCTGGAATTATCTACAGATGTCGGAGGATTCATTCAAGCTCCTACTGGAAGCTGTGAGGCCACTCATTGAACGGCAGGATACCCGGATGCGTGCAGCTGTTTCAGCAGAGGAACGTTTGGCAGTAACGCTGCGATTTCTGGCAACCGGACGTTCCATGAAGGATTTGCAATATTCTGCTGCAATTTCTCGGTCGCTGCTTGGAGAACTAATTCCGGAGACATGCAACGCCATCGTCCGCAGTTTACGGAGCTACATGCCATTTCCAAAATCAGTGGCGGAATGGCAAATTATTGCCTCTGATTTTGAACGGATTTGGCAGTTCCCAAACTGTGGTGGTGCCTTGGATGGCAAACATGTGCGGATCACGCAACCAGCCAAAAGCGGATCCTTTTTTCATAATTACAAGGGCTACTTCAGCGTGATCCTCATGGCCCTTGTTAATGCCAATTATGAATTTATTGACGTTAATGTTGGCATTAATGGAAGGGTTTCTGACGGTGGCGTTTTGGAGCACACAAGTTTTGGTGATCGGTTGTTTAATAATAAACTTAACTTGCCAACCAACATGGACACCACCGCCAACCTAAACTTTGTGTTTGTGGGTGATGAAGCCTTCCCCCTTCATGAGCATCTTGTGAAACCATACCCACAAAAGACTTTGACAGGGGAAAGGCGTATTTTTAATTACAGACTGTCTAGGGCACGGCGCGTTGTGGAGAATGCCTTCGGCATAATGGCCAATCGCTTCAGGGTTTTCCACACTCCAATCAACATGAAGCTGGAATCCATAGACTCTGTGGTGTTGGCCTGTTGTGTGCTGCACAATTTTCTAAGAAAACGCGATGCTGGTACTTACAGTCCACCAGGCTTCATGGACTCGGACAGCAATGGTGACGTGGTGCTCGGAGAATGGCGTGACAATGATCCCGCTATTGCAGGCCTTCAACCAGTCAATCAAGGCAGGAGCAAGGACAATGCGAAGGCCGGCCGAGACAAGTACTGCCAATACTTTAATGGGCCTGGTGCAGTGAGTTGGCAGCATCAGGTCTAGTTTGATTTTGAGAATGTTTTACTTTACCCTTTTTTTAACAATGTTTTGATAATAAAATATTTTTATTTTAAAAATGCATTCGTGTTTTTTTCAATTATTTTACCAATATGGGAGAAGGGCTAATGATGGGTGAGATGTGGGGAGGGAGTAATGGGGATGGCAGCGAGACATGTTACCAGCTGCTGTAGTTTTTAAAATCTTTTCAAAGGCTTTTTTTTTCCCTATTTTTTGTTATACATTGTATCTACTTGTCACACACGTGCTCATGGGAGTACCTTCAGTCATAGGAGTTAATTGTTACAAAAAATAAAGAAAAAAGTTTCAAATATTTTCAATTATTTTAAGGGCCTATGGTCTCAGTAGCGTTCAAACATTATAATTATATATAACAGATAATACACCACAGCTGCATCTATAAAGTTTAAATATATAATATATATATTATAGTCATATATGAAAGGTTAAAAAATTGTTATACATATATTTGAAAATTCTTGGGAGGTAAAGGTCAACATTCACCAGGGAATCAGCTATTCACAGATATGCGACGTCATTGTGATCGCAATGTGACCACACAAGTAAACATGCATACAGATCTGCAAAAAGCCATTGTGATTTGCAAGGGGATTAGCGAGCCCCAGCCATCAAAATATACGAGGCTATTGTGATCGCTATTTGACTACCCACGCTATTCAAAAAGCCATTGTGACTTGCAAAGGGGATTAGCGAGCCCCAGCCATCAAAATATACGAGGCTATTGTGATCGCTATTTGACTACTCACGCTATGCAAAAAGCCATTGTGACTTTGCAAAGGGGATTAGCGAGCCCCAGCCATCAAGATATGCGATGTTATTTGGATCGCTATTTGACACTGCAACTACACATGCAAACATGCAAAAAGCCATTTGTGATTTGCTAGATTGTCACGATCCCCAGCCATAAAGACATGACACGCCATTGTGATCGCCTACCTTGGAACAGTGGTATTGCGAATGCAACAGCATTTCATATCTGTGCTTCTGCCGCATGGCTGCTGCGGTTACTTTTCAATCGCAAAACCCCGTTTAGCGTCGTGGTGCGGTCGCACGTAACGTGCGCACGCTGTGACGTCATGGCGCTGGCGTCGCCCAATGCTCTGTTGTTTCGGCAATGGCGGCGAGACAGCGCGGGCCCAAATGGGCTGATGAAGAGGTCCGTTATCTGATTAAGAAGACGGACCTCTGGGACTACCACTGCAGGCTACCTGTGGCACATCCAATGCACCACAAAAGGTTATGCCTGCAGAGGATCCAGCGGGGCCTGCAGAGGAGGTACAATGTGGTGCGCACAAAAGCGCAAATCAGAAAGAAGCTGGCGGACCTGCGATACCGCTCACGCGAGAGGGTCGCCAGCATCCGGGCCCAGCTCCGCAGGCCTCTGAGTGAGTATTGATGAGGGTATCTGGATAGGTTATGTTTTGTGGGGTAGGCTACTTTCACACTTGCATTTTTTAGCGATGCGTTTCGAGCGCACAAGTAGCGCATTAAAAAAACGCATGCAAACGCTTATAAACGCTGCGATATTTAGTCGCATCAGCATGCGCATTTCGACAAAAAAAACCAGCGTTTGTCTGCGATTTCATGCGTTTTTGCATGCTTTTGGGTTGTTTTGGCGCATGCGTTGTCTATGTGTCACATTTCTATCATCTCTGTCTCCATCATCTCTGTCTCCATCATCTCTGGCTCCATCATCTCTGCCTCCATCATCTCTGACTCCATCATCTCTGCCTCCATTATCTCTGCCTCCATCATCTGTCTCCATCATCTCTGGCTCCATCATCTCTGGCTCCATCATCTCTGCCTCCATTATCTCTGCCTCCATCATCTGTCTCCATCATCTCTGGCTCCATCATCTCTGGCTCCATCATCTCTGGCTCTATCATCTCTGGCTCCATCATCTCTGCCTCCATCATCTCTGGCTCCATCATCTCTGCCTCCATTATCTCTGCCTCCATCATCTGTCTCCATCATCTCTGGCTCCATCATCTCTGGCTCCATCATCTCTGCCTCCATCATCTCTGGCTCCATCATCTCTGCTCCATTATCTCTGCCTCCATCATCTGTCTCCATCATCTCTGGCTCCATCATCTCTGGCTCCATCATCTCTGCCTCCATCATCTCTGGCTCCATCATCTCTGCCTCCATTATCTCTGCCTCCATCATCTGTCTCCATCATCTCTGGCTCCATCATCTCTGGCTCCATCATCTCTGCCTCCATTATCTCTGCCTCCATCATCTGTCTCCATCATCTCTGGCTCCATCATCTCTGGCTCCATCATCTCTGGCTCTATCATCTCTGGCTCCATCATCTCTGCCTCCATCATCTCTGGCTCCATCATCTCTGCCTCCATTATCTCTGCCTCCATCATCTGTCTCCATCATCTCTGGCTCCATCATCTCTGGCTCCATCATCTCTGTCTCCATCATCTCTGGCTCTATCATCTCTGTCTCAATCATCTCTTTTTTTTTTTGACCGGAAAAAAAATTGCAACATGTAGCGTCTAGCGCGTATGCGTTCACACCGGGAAAATGCGCAGCGCACGACAAACGCACATGAACGCGTGCAAGCGCTAAACCTGCGCCCGCCATGTTAAAGATAGGGGAACATTGCGCATGCGTCCGATAGCGCAAGATGCGCTGCGACAAAAAACGCAAGTAGCCTTATCTACCTATATCAATGCACCCGCAGTGATGGGAGTACCGACAGTGATAGGGCAGGCAGTGAAGGGAGTACCAGTCGTGAGGGGGTTTACAGGCATAGATGGAAGTACTGGCAGTAACGGGGTTAGTAGAAGGATTATTTGACTGAATTGTATATTTTATTTACAGCACCACCTTCACCAGCTGCTGCGGCTACCCCTCCACCTCCATCTCCTTCCCCGGCTACCCCTCCACCTCCATCTCCGGCTACCCCTCCACCACCATCCTCACCACACCTCTCCATCCCTTCAGCCCCTTCCCTGGCAGCAACCCCCCCTCCACAGTCGGGGTCAAGCACCTCACCTTCCATTGCCTTCTCTCCAGCATCATCCCGTCACACGGATGCAGGCTCCCCATCAGGTAATTAACGCACATTATATAAGCGTCAGACATGTTTGAGAACTTTGTAAGGTCTTATGTGTAATGGCTGTTGTAATATAAAAAATTTTTTCTGTGTTTCCCTAGCCGGCGGACCAACAGGTTCTGGGTGGGCGGTCAGCGGGTCGTCTGAGGAAAACCGTAAGTGTTAATTAACATAACATGTACATGTTGATGTTGCAACAGAATTCACTATTAACTGTTACCTTTACCTCCACAGAAATCCCGACTGCCCAGGACCTGTTGGTGTCCCACCGCCGGCTGATGACGGAATTGAGCAGCGCTGTGGCAGCGATGCAAACTGCGGTGGCAGCGCTGCAAAGAACGATGGGAGCTCTGCATCAACACGGGATGATGCTGGAGAGGGCAGCGGCTGGACACCGGGGCCCTCAGTAATTTTTTTTTTTTTGAATTTTTTTTTTGATTTTGTTAATAATTTGTTTATATTTTTTTTATTTTGTTATGTTTTTTTTTTTTTATTTAATTTTTATATCTTTATTTAAAAAAAAAAATATATATATATGACATAAATATATATTTAATATTTTACGTTTATCTACGCAGCTGTGGTGTATTATTTTTAGTATAAGGTTTTAGCGCTAGTGTGACCAGTGCCTTAAAAAAAAAATGTTAATTTTTGATATTTTTTTCATTTCATTTTTTCCCTATGATGGAACACCTATGATAGCTAGTACTCCCATGACCCCATGTGTGACAAGTAGATGTAATAAAAATACAACATTTTAATAGTTGACATCACATAAGAAAAGACCACAATTCATTAGATAAATAAGTTTTTTATTAAAAAAGGTATCAATGTAAAAATATAAAAACAACCAAAAAAAACTTTAGTAAAACATTTTAAAAACTACAACTGCTGGTAAGATGGATCATTGCCATTACCACGCTGCCTCTGAGGTGAATAAAAATAAGGGGGAGCACCAGCGTTTGGGTTTATCCCAACTGGGTTTGGCACAAGATTGTGCGGCCATGAGTAGTCCGGGTACTGCTGCGGTCTTGGCATGACGACATATGTGTTGTCCAGGTTTCCAAAAGACGCTTGATTCAGTACCTCAAACATCAGTCTCTCTGCATGAAGCCGCTGAACAGGATCCAGAGTAGGTAGCCTCTCATTCGCAAAATATGCAAAGCCAGTTATTTTAGTTTTTTTTTCTGCTGTAAGAAGTTTTTTAGCAATTTCCACCAATTCAGGAGTAGCCGAGGTGGGAGCCGAGGTGGGAGCCTTCCTTTTCGTTCCTGAAAGTGAAAGCCGCCTCCGCACAGATGATGGTGGCTCGACTACTACTTCGTCTATGTGATCCGGCATGCTGTCTTCTTCAGTTGGAGGTGTGGAGACCACCTCTTCTGTGTCCTGCATGAACAAAAAACAAATGGTAAATCACAAAGACAAAGACATTAATCTTCACACTATAACACCCATATACAGCAAAAATGTGAAAACGACACTTGTAAAGACAAAGCAATTAATCTTCACACTATAACACCCATATACAGCAAAAATGTGAAAACTACACTTGTAAATGGATAGGCCTCAACCGTTGAGCTAGATAAATTATCAGTACATGAAGGGATTAATTCAGCCATTTTATCTACATTTCACTACAATATTTATTAAATTTAAGTCCACTTTGGCATGTACATTAAAATGTGTTGTAATACAAAGGTACTTACATGTATGACAGGGGAGTCCGGCTGGATCACCGGGTCTAGATCCAACATGGATGTCCCTTCTCTGGGTACTTCTTGGTCCCTTGTAAAAGCGAACAGATCAAAGTACCACAGTTTGGGGACATAAACTTCTTCGGCCCCCGCTCCAGATTTGGTTGAATTGATAACTTTATTGAGCTCTTTTTTATAAACCGTGCGGAGGCCCTGAATCCGTTTTTTAACCGTTGACTCATCCGCCGGTTCATCAGGGTAATGGCTCCTGCAGAGCTCCGCCAGTTTTTGGTAGGCGTCCTTCTTTTTCAACCGGTTACAATAATCTGCAGACTTAATTTTCCAGAGGCACGGCATTGTGCGGTACAGCTCGATAAAATCACGCAAAAACTCCTGCTTATCAGCCATCTGTAATAAAAAAATGATTATGTGAGAACAGCAGAATGGTTAAATAAAATGCTTACATAGTCTACAACATAGAACACAGCAGGGATCACAAAATGGTGGTTGTGGGCGACGCAGGAGTAAACATAGATAGAGCTGGGATCATAAAATGGTGGTTGTGGGCGACGCAGGAGTAAACATAGATAGAGCTGGGATCATAAAATGGTGGTTGTGGGCGACGCAGGAGTAAACATAGATAGAGCTGGGATCATAAAATGGTGGGCGTGCCTGAACAAAACAATGAAAAAACATGATGGACAACAATGGTTAACAACAGCAGAGATCTAAAATGGATCGGTACAATTAAAGACAAAAGAAAAATTAAATGTGACAAAAAAAATTACCTACCTTACAAAACTTGTGTGATTCTGAAAAAAGAAATAGGGAAACTAGCGTCACAACTGGATCACAGAGGATACTCCACAGACGATCGCAAAAACTCCAACGTAGAAAGTAGCAACCGAAATAGTGGTGTAAACCGGATCGCAGTAGCTACCAAGACTAGCAGGACACACTGGGTGAAAACCGCTTCTGCTCGAGAGCAATGGAGAAGAGTGCTGATACGTTGTCTTTTATGACGCGGTCATCCAATCACAAAGCGGGAGAGCTGTGATAAATATCTATGACACACATAGTGACCACCAATCTGTGACGAGGGGCTGCAAAAGGTCGCGCTCAGTCACGCCTATCGAGGTCGTGATCTTTCACAGTACATGCAGTGTGGCACATCCCAACGACCGCCAAAGTCGTTAAAAAGATCGCTAACCGCTGATGCGTCGTTAATGAGATCGTCAAGTATGGCAGCTACTAGCAACCTTAAAACGATCTCGCCAACGATAGCGTCGTTATCGTGATCGTTAGCGGGAACGTTTAAGGTACTGCCACACTAAACGTTCCCGCTAACGATCACGATAACGACGCTATCGTTGGCGAGATCGTTTTAAGGTCGCTAGTAGCTGCCATACTTGACGATCTCATTAACGACGCATCAGCGGTTAGCGATCTTTTTAACGACTTTGGCGGTCGTTGGGATGTGCCACACTGCATGTACTGTGAAAGATCACGACCTCGATAGGCGTGACTGAGCGCGACCTTTTGCACGCCCCTCGTCACAGATTGGTGGTCACTATGTGTGTCATAGATATTTATCACAGCTCTCCCGCTTTGTGATTGGATGACCGCATCATAAAAGACAACGTATCAGCACTCTTCTCCATTGCTCTCGAGCAGAAGCGGTTTTCACCCAGTGTGTCCTGCTAGTCTTGGTAGCTACTGCGATCCGGTTTACACCACTATTTCGGTTGCTACTTTCTACGTTGGAGTTTTTGCGATCGTCTGTGGAGTATCCTCTGTGATCCAGTTGTGACGCTAGTTTCCCTATTTCTTTTTTCAGAATCACACAAGTTTTGTAAGGTAGGTAATTTTTTTTGTCACATTTAATTTTTCTTTGTCTTTAATTGTACCGATCCATTTTAGATCTCTGCTGTTGTTAACCATTGTTGTCCATCATGTTTTTTCATTGTTTTGTTCAGGCACGCCCACCATTTTATGATCCCAGCTCTATCTATGTTTACTCCTGCGTCGCCCACAACCACCATTTTGTGATCCCTGCTGTGTTCTATGTTGTAGACTATGTAAGCATTTTATTTAACCATTCTGCTGTTCTCACATAATCATTTTTTTATTACAGATGGCTGATAAGCAGGAGTTTTTGCGTGATTTTATCGAGCTGTACCGCACAATGCCGTGCCTCTGGAAAATTAAGTCTGCAGATTATTGTAACCGGTTGAAAAAGAAGGACGCCTACCAAAAACTGGCGGAGCTCTGCAGGAGCCATTACCCTGATGAACCGGCGGATGAGTCAACGGTTAAAAAACGGATTCAGGGCCTCCGCACGGTTTATAAAAAAGAGCTCAATAAAGTTATCAATTCAACCAAATCTGGAGCCGGGGCCGAAGAAGTTTATGTCCCCCAACTGTGGTACTTTGATCTGTTAGCTTTTACAAGGGACCAGGAAGTACCCAGAGAAGGGACATCCATTTCGGATCTAGACCCGGTGATCCAGCCGGACTCCCCTGTCATACATGTAAGTACCTTTGTATTACAACACATTTTAATGTACATGCCAAAGTGGACTTAAATTTAAAAAATATTATTGTGAAATGTAGATAAAATGGCTGAATTAATCCCTTCATGTACTGATAATTTATCTAGCTCAACGGTTGAGGCCTATCCATTTACAAGTGTAGTTTTCACATTTTTGCTGTATATGGGTGTTATAGTGTGAAGATTAATTGCTTTGTCTTTACAAGTGTCGTTTTCACATTTTTGCTGTATATGGGTGTTATAGTGTGAAGATTAATGTCTTTGTCTTTGTGATTTACCATTTGTTTTTTGTTCATGCAGGACACAGAAGAGGCCGTCTCCACACCTCCAACTGAAGAAGACAGCATGCCGGATCACATAGACGAAGTAGTAGTCGAGCCACCATCATCTGTGCGGAGGCGGCTTTCACTTTCAGGAACGAAAAGGAAGGCTCCCACCTCGGCTTCCACCTCGGCTACTCCTGAATTGGTGGAAATTGCTAAAAAACTTCTTACAGCAGAAAAAAAAACTAAAATAACTGGCTTTGCATATTTTGCGAATGAGAGGCTACCTACTCTGGATCCTGTTCAGCGGCTTCATGCTGAGAGACTGATGTTAGAGGTACTGAATCAAGCGTCTTTTGGAAACCTGGACAACACATATGTCGTCATGCCAAGACCGCAGCAGTACCCGGACTACTCATGGCCGCACAATCTTGTGCCAAACCCAGTTGGGATAAACCCAAACGCTGGTGCTCCCCCTTATTTTTATTCACCTCAGAGGCAGCGTGGTAATGGCAATGATCCATCTTACCAGCAGTTGTAGTTTTTAAAATGTTTTACTAAAGTTTTTTTTGGTTGTTTTTATATTTTTACATTGATACCTTTTTTAATAAAAAACTTATTTATCTAATGAATTGTGGTCTTTTCTTATGTGATGTCAACTATTAAAATGTTGTATTTTTATTACATCTACTTGTCACACATGGGGTCATGGGAGTACTAGCTATCATAGGTGTTCCATCATAGGGAAAAAATGAAATGAAAAAAATATCAAAAATTAACATTTTTTTTTTAAGGCACTGGTCACACTAGCGCTAAAACCTTATACTAAAAATAATACACCACAGATGCGTAGATAAACGTAAAATATTAAATATATATTTATGTCATATATATATATATATTTTTTTTAAATAAAGATATAAAAATTAAATAAAAAAAAAAAAACATAACAAAATAAAAAAAATATAAACAAATTATTAACAAAATCAAAAAAAAAATTCAAAAAAAAAAAAATTACTGAGGGCCCCGGTGTCCAGCCGCTGCCCTCTCCAGCATCATCCCGTGTTGATGCAGAGCTCCCATCGTTCTTTGCAGCGCTGCCACCGCAGTTTGCATCGCTGCCACAGCGCTGCTCAATTCCGTCATCAGCCGGCGGTGGGATACCAACAGGTCCTGGGCAGTCGGGATTTCTGTGGAGGTAAAGGTAACAGTTAATAGTGAATTCTGTTGCAACATCAACATGTACATGTTATGTTAATTAACACTTACGGTTGTCGTCAGACGACCCGCTGACCGCCCACCCAGAACCTGTTGGTCCGCCGGCTAGGGAAACACAGAAAAAAATTTTTATATTACAACAGCCATTACACATAAGACCTTACAAAGTTCTCAAACATGTCTGACGCTTATATAATGTGCGTTAATTACCTGATGGGGAGCCTGCATCCGTGTGACGGGATGATGCTGGAGAGAAGGCAATGGAAGGTGAGGTGCTTGACCCCGACTGTGGAGGGGGGGTTGCTGCCAGGGAAGGGGCTGAAGGGATGGAGAGGTGTGGTGAGGATGGTGGTGGAGGGGTAGCCGGAGATGGAGGTGGAGGGGTAGCCGGGGAAGGAGATGGAGGTGGAGGGGTAGCCGCAGCAGCTGGTGAAGGTGGTGCTGTAAATAAAATATACAATTCAGTCAAATAATCCTTCTACTAACCCCGTTACTGCCAGTACTTCCATCTATGCCTGTAAACCCCCTCACGACTGGTACTCCCTTCACTGCCTGCCCTATCACTGTCGGTACTCCCATCACTGCGGGTGCATTGATATAGGTAGATAAGGCTACTTGCGTTTTTTGTCGCAGCGCATCTTGCGCTATCGGACGCATGCGCAATGTTCCCCTATCTTTAACATGGCGGGCGCAGGGTTTAGCGCTTGCACGCGTTCATGTGCGTTTGTCGTGCGCTGCGCATTTTCCCGGTGTGAACGCATACGCGCTAGACGCTACATGTTGCAATTTTTTTTCCGGTCAAAAAAAAAAAAAAAGAGATGATTGAGACAGAGATGATAGAGCCAGAGATGATGGAGACAGAGATGATGGAGCCAGAGATGATGGAGCCAGAGATGATGGAGACAGATGATGGAGGCAGAGATAATGGAGGCAGAGATGATGGAGCCAGAGATGATGGAGGCAGAGATGATGGAGCCAGAGATGATAGAGCCAGAGATGATGGAGCCAGAGATGATGGAGCCAGAGATGATGGAGACAGATGATGGAGGCAGAGATAATGGAGGCAGAGATGATGGAGCCAGAGATGATGGAGCCAGAGATGATGGAGACAGATGATGGAGGCAGAGATAATGGAGGCAGAGATGATGGAGCCAGAGATGATGGAGGCAGAGATGATGGATCCAGAGATGATGGAGCCAGAGATGATGGAGACAGATGATGGAGGCAGAGATAATGGAGGCAGAGATGATGGAGCCAGAGATGATGGAGGCAGAGATGATGGAGCCAGAGATGATGGAGCCAGAGATGATGGAGACAGATGATGGAGGCAGAGATAATGGAGGCAGAGATGATGGAGCCAGAGATGATGGAGGCAGAGATGATGGAGCCAGAGATGATAGAGCCAGAGATGATGGAGCCAGAGATGATGGAGCCAGAGATGATGGAGACAGATGATGGAGGCAGAGATAATGGAGGCAGAGATGATGGAGCCAGAGATGATGGAGCCAGAGATGATGGAGACAGATGATGGAGGCAGAGATAATGGAGGCAGAGATGATGGAGCCAGAGATGATGGAGGCAGAGATGATGGAGCCAGAGATGATGGAGACAGAGATGATGGAGACAGAGATGATAGAAATGTGACACATAGACAACGCATGCGCCAAAACAACCCAAAAGCATGCAAAAACGCATGAAATCGCAGACAAACGCTGGTTTTTTTTGTCGAAATGCGCATGCTGATGCGACTAAATATCGCAGCGTTTATAAGCGTTTGCATGCGTTTTTTTAATGCGCTACTTGTGCGCTCGAAACGCATCGCTAAAAAATGCAAGTGTGAAAGTAGCCTACCCCACAAAACATAACCTATCCAGATACCCTCATCAATACTCACTCAGAGGCCTGCGGAGCTGGGCCCGGATGCTGGCGACCCTCTCGCGTGAGCGGTATCGCAGGTCCGCCAGCTTCTTTCTGATTTGCGCTTTTGTGCGCACCACATTGTACCTCCTCTGCAGGCCCCGCTGGATCCTCTGCAGGCATAACCTTTTGTGGCGCATTGGATGTGCCACAGGTAGCCTGCAGTGGTAGTCCCAGAGGTCCGTCTTCTTAATCAGATAACGGACCTCTTCATCAGCCCATTTGGGCCCGCGCTGTCTCGCCGCCATTGCCGCCATCACAAACAACAGAGCATTGGGCGACGCCAGCGCCATGACGTCACAGCGTGCGCACGTTACGTGCGACCGCACCGCGACGCTAAACGGGGTTTTGCGATTGAAAAGTAACCGCAGCAGCCATGCGGCAGAAGCACAGATATGAAATGCTGTTGCAATCGCAATACCACTGTTCCAAGGTAGGCGATCACAATGGCGTGTCATGTCTTTATGGCTGGGGATCGTGACAATCTAGCAAATCACAAATGGCTTTTTGCATGTTTGCATGTGTAGTTGCAGTGTCAAATAGCGATCCAAATAACATCGCATATCTTGATGGCTGGGGCTCGCTAATCCCCTTTGCAAAGTCACAATGGCTTTTTGCATAGCGTGAGTAGTCAAATAGCGATCACAATAACATCGCATATCTTGATGGCTGGGGCTCGCTAATCCCCTTTGCAAGTCACAATGGCTTTTTGAATAGCGTGGGTAGTCAAATAGCGATCACAATAGCCTCGTATATTTTGATGGCTGGGGCTCGCTAATCCCCTTGCAAATCACAATGGCTTTTTGCAGATCTGTATGCATGTTTACTTGTGTGGTCACATTGCGATCACAATGACGTCGCATATCTGTGAATAGCTGATTCCCTGGTGAATGTTGACCTTTACCTCCCAAGAATTTTCAAATATATGTATAACAATTTTTTAACCTTTCATATATGACTATAATATATATATTATATATTTTAAACTTTATAGATGCAGCTGTGGTGTATTATCTGTTATATATAATTATAATGTTTGAACGCTACTGAGACCATAGGCCCTTAAAATAATTGAAAATATTTGAAACTTTTTTCTTTATTTTTTGTAACAATTAACTCCTATGACTGAAGGTACTCCCATGAGCACGTGTGTGACAAGTAGATACAATGTATAACAAAAAATAGGGAAAAAAAAAGCCTTTGAAAAGATTTTAAAAACTACAGCAGCTGGTAAATGTCTCGCTGCCATCCCCATTACTCCCTCCCCACATCTCACCCATCATTAGCCCTTCTCCCATATTGGTAAAATAATTGAAAAAAACACGAATGCATTTTTAAAATAAAAATATTTTATTATCAAAACATTGTTAAAAAAAGGGTAAAGTAAAACATTCTCAAAATCAAACTAGACCTGATGCTGCCAACTCACTGCACCAGGCCCATTAAAGTATTGGCAGTACTTGTCTCGGCCGGCCTTCGCATTGTCCTTGCTCCTGCCTTGATTGACTGGTTGAAGGCCTGCAATAGCGGGATCATTGTCACGCCATTCTCCGAGCACCACGTCACCATTGCTGTCCGAGTCCATGAAGCCTGGTGGACTGTAAGTACCAGCATCGCGTTTTCTTAGAAAATTGTGCAGCACACAACAGGCCAACACCACAGAGTCTATGGATTCCAGCTTCATGTTGATTGGAGTGTGGAAAACCCTGAAGCGATTGGCCATTATGCCGAAGGCATTCTCCACAACGCGCCGTGCCCTAGACAGTCTGTAATTAAAAATACGCCTTTCCCCTGTCAAAGTCTTTTGTGGGTATGGTTTCACAAGATGCTCATGAAGGGGAAGGCTTCATCACCCACAAACACAAAGTTTAGGTTGGCGGTGGTGTCCATGTTGGTTGGCAAGTTAAGTTTATTATTAAACAACCGATCACCAAAACTTGTGTGCTCCAAAACGCCACCGTCAGAAACCCTTCCATTAATGCCAACATTAACGTCAATAAATTCATAATTGGCATTAACAAGGGCCATGAGGATCACGCTGAAGTAGCCCTTGTAATTATGAAAAAAGGATCCGCTTTTGGCTGGTTGCGTGATCCGCACATGTTTGCCATCCAAGGCACCACCACAGTTTGGGAACTGCCAAATCCGTTCAAAATCAGAGGCAATAATTTGCCATTCCGCCACTGATTTTGGAAATGGCATGTAGCTCCGTAAACTGCGGACGATGGCGTTGCATGTCTCCGGAATTAGTTCTCCAAGCAGCGACCGAGAAATTGCAGCAGAATATTGCAAATCCTTCATGGAACGTCCGGTTGCCAGAAATCGCAGCGTTACTGCCAAACGTTCCTCTGCTGAAACAGCTGCACGCATCCGGGTATCCTGCCGTTCAATGAGTGGCCTCACAGCTTCCAGTAGGAGCTTGAATGAATCCTCCGACATCTGTAGATAATTCCAGAAATCCTGCGGATTCTTCTCCTGCAACTCCCTCACTAGATGCATGTGGGTGAATCTGGACCTCTGCTCCAGCCATTCTCTGGTCCACATGCGACGCTTTCGCTTGGAGCGCCTCTCTTCCACCCGCGCCTCTTCTTGTCGATCTGCCTCCATTGACAGTGCAACTGCCACAATCATACGCTCCGCGGTGGACAGGTTCATTATGTGCAACCTGTACGGTAAAGAAGAGAAAAGTTAATGACTAATTAATTACTATTACTAAAGTGTTTAAACAGAATAAAATAAAGAATAAAATAAAAATTATATAACAAAAAAAAAATAAACTTTTCAGTTTATACAGTTTACAAATGTCTAAAATGGTGAGGGGTGTAAAATAAATAAAGCAAAAAAAAAAATAATAAATAAAGTCAGGGGTGAAAATAAATAAATTAAAAAAAAAAAGAAAAAAATAAATAAAGTCTGGGGTGTAAAATAAATAAAGCAGACGAAAAAAATAAATAAATAAATAAATAAGGTCAGGGGTGTAAAAGCAATAAAGCAGAGGACGAAAAAAAAAAAATAAGGTCAAAAAACAATATCAAAACATCACAACATCACAAACAATATGTACCTTGAATCCAAATCCAAATATCCCAAAGATCCAAATCCAAATGGGGATGGATGGTGCTCTAACGACTCAGACAGGATCGCAAAACCCACCACTGCGCCACAAATATGATCGCAAAACACCGACACGCGATACTATCCTCACAAAAACGCACAAAGCACAGTTGGAATCATCCACAAAGTGCTCTGGAAACAATGGATGGAGGCGCAGTTATTATAGCTGAGGTGATGTTTGTGGTCACCAATCGGAGCTGAAGGGCGTTAATGAAAGAAAACAAAGTCCTGCCTCCGCCGCTGACTAATGCATCGTTAATGAGGTCGCACATTGTTCACAAAAAGGTGCCACATTCAGCGATAATACTTACCCAGCGGGAGCGCCGACGATAAAATAGGGTCCGGAACGATGTCAGCGACGAGCGAGATCACAGCAGGAAGCTCGTCGCTGGAAGCTGCCGCACTGAACAATATCGCTAACGGGATCGCTAAATAGTGACGTTTTTTAGCGATCTCGTTAGCGATATTGTTTTGTGTGGCATACCCTTAACTAAATAGAAAAGGATAGGAAGGGTACTTACTGCAATCCCAGAAAACCCTGAAAAGCACCAACTCTACTAATTTCAAAAACACCTGAGATCACACGACCTCTACCACCTAAATTAGTTCTCTGGTGTAACAAAATCAAAACAGCACCCACTGAAAAAACTGGAAAAAGCAAAGGTACAAACATCAGTGGCTGAACTAAACTGAGAGGGCAAAAGCCCCCGGAGGGGACCCTGAAGGCCCCCACAGAAGTGCAGGACAAAATGCAAAAATCAAGCACAAAAAGAAGAAAATGTCTTATCTGTTAGCAGGAGATGCAGACACGACACAGCAGGCTACAAAGGAAACAGGAATCAAGGATTCAGACCAGAACAATTGATCACCGGCAACCCTGATGGGAAGGTGACTCCCTTATATAAGACCAGTCAGTAACACCTGATTCCAAATCCTCACAATCTTCGCAATCTTCACTGGACAGACCAGCACCGCTTGTAACCACCAGAGGGAGCCTCTGCTCAGAACTCATCCCAAGCCCACTCACAACAGTACCCCCCCCCTTGAGGAGGGGTCACCGAACCTCATTTGAGCAACCAGGTCGGTCAGGATGAGTTCTATGGTACGCACGGATGAGTCTCCTAGCATGGATGTCCGAAGCAAACACCCAAGAATTGTCTTCCTGACCATAACCTCTCCACTTAACCAAATACTGGAGTTTCCGTCTAGAAAACGAGAATCTAATATTTTCTCAACCACATACTCCAGATTGCCCTCAACCAAAACAGGGTCAGGAGCACAGCACCAGGAACCACTGGCTCAACAAACCTCTTCAACAAGGACTTGTGGAACACGTTATGGATCTTAAATGTCCCTGGAAGAAGCAAACGAAAAGAAACAGGATTAAGAATCTCTATGATCTTATAAGGTCCAATGAACCTAGGCTTAAATTTAGGAGATGCTACTCTCATAGGAATATTTTTTGAGGACAACCAGACCAAGTCACCACTTTAAACCGAGGACCATCAGTCCTATGCCGGTTAGCAAACCGCTGGGCCCTCTCTGAGAGAGGGACAACCTCTCCATACTTGGTCCCAAATCTGTTGCATACGCTCCACAACAGAGTCAACACCTGGACAGACAGAAGCCTCCGTCTGTCCTGAAGAAAATCGAGGGTGAAACCCAGAATTACAGAAAAACGGAGACATCAAAGTGGCAGAGCTAGCCCTATTATTAACAGCAAACTCAGCCAAAGGCAAAAAAGAGACCCAGTCATCCTGATCAGCAGACACAAAGCATCTTAGATAAGTCTCCAATGTCTGGTTTGTTCTCTCAGTTTGACCATTGGTCTGAGGATGAAATGCCGAGGAGAAAGACAATTGAACACCCAGTTTAGAACAAAAAGTCCTCCAAAATCTGGAAACAAACTGGACTCCTCTGTCAGACACTATGTTCTCAGGAATGCCGTGTAAACGAACCACGTGCTGAAGGAACAACGGCACCAATTCAGAGGAGGAAGGCAACTTAGGTAATGGCACAAGATGTATCATCTTAGAAAACCTATCACAAATCACCAGATGGTGGTCATTCTCTGAGAAACAGGAAGGTCGGAAATGAAATCCATAGAGATATGGGTCCATGGTCTCTTGGGCACAGGCAATGGCATCAACAAACCACTAGAGCGAGAGCAAGGCTTGGAGCGAGAGCAAGTCCCGCAGGACTGCACAAATTCCCTGACATCACGAGACAAGGTAGGCCACCAAAAGGACTGACTAACCAAGTCTCTGGTACCAAAAATTCCGGGATGCCCAGCCAACGCGGAACAATGAATCTCAGACATCACACTCTTTTTCCACTGGTCCGGGACAAACAATTTTCCAACAGGGCAGCGCTCGGGCCTATCCTCCTGACACCCCTCCAGAGCAAGTCTCAAATTAGGTGAGATGGCGGAAAGAACTACACCCTCTTTCAAATAACAGAAGGATCAGATAACTCAGGAGAGTCCGCAAGGAAGCTCCTCGAGAGGGCATCCGCCTTAATATTCTTAGTGCAGGAAGAAAGGAAACCACAAAATTAAAACGTGTGAAAAACAAGGCCCACCTGGCCTGTCTAGGATTGAGTCGCTTGGCAGATTCCAGATAAACCAGATTCTTATGGTCAGTAAGGACCACCACCTGATGTTTGGCTCCCTCCAGCCAATGTCTCCACTCTTCAAAAGCCCACTTCATGGCCAATAACTCCCGATTACCCACGTCATAATTACGTTCAGTAGGAGAAAATTTTCGAGAGAAAAAGGCACAAGGGTTACTTTTAGAGGTCTCTGGATCTTTTTGGACAAAACGGCACCTGCCCCAATTTCAGAGGCATCAACCTCCCCTGAAATGGCAGAGAAACATCAGGCTGCCGTGAACAGGAGCAGAAGTGAATCTTGCTTAAGTTCCTGAAATGCAGAGACTGCCTCAGGAGGCCAATTCACCACATCAGAACCCTTTTTGGTCAAATCAGTTAATGGTTTAACAATAACCGAGAAATTACCAATAAATTTACGATAAAAATTGGCAAAACCCAAAAATCTTTGAAGAGCCTTTAATGAAGTAGGTTGGACCCAATCACAGATGGCCTGAACCTTGACCGGGTCCATTTCAATAACAGATGGGAACAAAATGAATCCCAGAAATGAGATCTTCTGTACGCCAAAAAGACACTTTGATCCCTTCACATACAGAGCATTCTCTCTCAAAATCTGGAATACAGTTCGAACATGTTTCACATGAGAGTCCCAGTCATTAGAAAAAATCAAGATATCATCCAAATAAACAATCAGAAATTTATCCACAAAATCCCTGAAAATGTCATTCATGAAGGACTGGAAGACAGAAGGAGCATTAGTGAGCCCAAAGGGCATCACAAGGTACTCAAAATGCCCCTCCGGGGTATTGAATGCCGTCTTCCATTCATCCCGTGCTTAATGCGAATAAGGTTATATGCCCCCCTGAGGTCAAGCTTGGTAAACCAAGTAGCGTTTTTCACCCTGGAAAACAGGTCAGAAATCAAGGGTAACGGGTATTGATATTTCACAGTAATATTGTTCAAAAGACGATAATCAATACACGGCCTTAATGAACCATCCTTTTTGGCCACAAAGAAAAACCGGCACCTAAGGGTGAAGAGGATGGTCTGATATGACCCTTCTCCAATGACTCCTTGATATAAGACCGCATAGCGTCATGTTCAGGTACAGACAAGTAAAAAGGCGACCTTTAGGGAATTTACTACCAGGCACTAATTCAATAGCGCAGTCATAGCTCCTATGGGGAGGCAAGGATGCAGATTTACTTTCGCTAAATACATCAGAAAAATCAATCAAAAAGTCAGGAACATCTGAGCCTGGGGGAGGCAGAAAAAACAGAGTGTTGGTATTAACACATTGGCAGCCCCAACTGGTTACAGACACAGATTTCCAATCCAAAACAGGATTATGAGACTGTAAACCAAGGGAAACCCAGTACGATAATATCATGCAGATTATACAGAACCAAAAATTTGCAGCACTCTTGATGATCAGGTTCAACCCTCATTATCACCTGAGTAGAGAACTGAGGTTTATTCTCAGCCAAAGGGGTAGAATCGATCCCCAGTAGGGGAATAGACTTCTGTAGGGAAACCACAACGTTTAGCAAAATCATAATCCATCAGGTTAATAGCTGCTCCAGAATCAACGAAAGCCTGAGCAGAAAATGATGACAGAGAGCATATCAGAGTGACAGTTAATAAAACTTAGTCTGAACACTACCCAAGACAACTGAGCGTACAAAACGTCTTCCCCGCTTAGGGCAGACTGAAATAGCATGAGAGGCATCACCACAGTAGAAACATAACCTATTGCGCTTTCGAAACTCATGACGCTGTGCCCCAGACACCACTCTATCAAACTGCATGGATTCAGAAGCGGTTCACAAGGCAACACTATTCCACGCATACTTCTCCGCTCACGCAAACGTCTGTCAATTTGAATCGCTAATGACATAGAATCATTGAGACCAGATGGGACAGGGAATCCACCATAACATCCTTTACATTATCTGACAGACCCTTCCGAAAAAGGGCCGCCAAAGCGTCGTCATTCCACTTGGTCAGGACTGCCCACCTACGGAATCTCTGACAGTATCACTCAGCGTCATCAAGCCCCTGATTTAATGCCAACAAGGCTTTTTCAGCTTGATCAGTGACATTAGCTCATCGTACAATAACCCCAAAGCCTGAAAAATGCATCAACATCACTCAAAACAGGATCCCCAGGTGTCAGGGAAAAAGCCCAATTCTGAGGATCGCCGCGCAGGAGAGAGTTGACAATTTGAACCTCTGCGCTTTCGTTCCCTGAGGACTTAGATTTTAAGGCAAAAAACAATTTACAATTATTTTTGAAATTCTGAAAGTTTAGCTCGATCCCCTAAGAACAAATCTGGCATGGGAATCCTAGGTTCCACAACAGGCACCTAGCAAGATATGCAGCAATACTCTGAACCTCAGTGGCAAGCTATCCACACGGCCAGACAACTGTGCAAACTCCATTGAGAGAAAAAATCCTCCCAGCACCCAGAGATACAGGGGGAAAAAAAAAAAAAAAATGCAACAAACAGAAAAATATCTCTGACAACTCTGACAATCGTTTTTTTATTCACAAATTTTTTCCCTTCTGTGAGTACCATACAATTTAAATTTTTGGCCGGGGATACTGTTATGTTTCGGTAGCTGAGGAGTGCAGGCAAAAAAGGCAATACACTAGAGCAGTTGGAATCTATGAGATTGCAGTACCCTGACTAACCACAACAACTAGAGGCAGCCGTGGAGCTTCCTACGTTGGTCCTAGACGCTTCGTCACAGCCTGAGAAACTAACTACACCTAAAGATAGAAATAGGAAAGCTATCTGCCCCGGAGCAGAACCCCAAAGATAATAGAAAGCCCCCAAACATGTAATGGCGGTTAGACAAGAAGAAATACAGACACAGACAGAAAATAGTATGGCAAACGTTGGGGGCCCCCAAAATAACTAAATAGAAAAGGATAGGAAGGGTACTTACTGCAATCCCAAAAACCCTGAAAAGCACCACTCTACAATTTCAAAAACACCTGAGATCACACGACCTCTACCACCTAAATTAGTTCTCTGGTGTAACAAAATCAAAACAGCAGCCACTGAAAAAACTGGAAAAAGCAAAGGTACAAACATCAGTGGCTGAACTAAACTGAGAGGGCAAAAGCCCCGGAGGGGACCCTGAAGGCCCCCACAGAATGCAGGACAAATGCAAAAATCAAGCACAAAAAGAAGAAAATGTCTTATCTGTTAGCAGGAGATGCAGACAACAAGGGGGCTAAAAGGGAAACGGAATAAGGATTAGACCAGACTTGACACCCCCCCCTGGGGGAAAGGTGCCCCCTTAAAAAGCCAGTCAAAAAACCCTTTTTTCCAAATCCACAATTTCCCAAATTTTCATGGCGCCGCACCGCTTGAAACCACCAGAGGACCCTTGCTCAAACCCCCCCCCAAGCCCCTCACAAAAACCCCCCCCCCTGAGGGGGGGTCCCCGAACCCTCTTTTGAGAACCCGGGGTCGGTCGGTATTCTAGGTTTTACGCCGGATGATCCCAGCTGGATGCCAAAAAACCCCCAAGAATTGTTCCTGCCCAAACCTCCCATTAACCAAATATGGATTTCCCTCTAGAAAAACAGAATCTAATATTTTCAAAACCCCATCCCCCCGATTCCCTAACCCCAAAACAGGTAGGAGGCACAGCACCGGGAACCATGGCTAACAAACCCTTTTCAAAAGGGGTTGGGGGAAACGTTAGGATCTTAAATTCCCGGAAGAAGCAAACGAAAAGAAACAGGTTAAAGAATCTCTATGATTTAAACCCAATGAACCTAGGTTTAAATTTAGGGAGCACTTCATAGGAATTTTTTTAGAACCCCAAACCAATCACCCATTTTTAAACCAGGACCATCAGTTACCCGGTTTAGCAAACCGTGGGGCCCCCTCCTAAAGAGGGACAACCTCCCACTATTGCCCCAAATCTGTTGCTACGCTCCAAACAGAGAAAAACCCCTGGAAGACAGAAGCCTCCTCTGCCTGAAGAAAACGGGTGAAACCCAAATTACAGAAAAACGGGGCATCAAAGGGGGAAAAAGCTCCCCCATTATTAACAGCAAATCAGCCAAAGCAAAAAAGGCCCCACCCTACAGAGACCAAAACTCTTAGATAAGTCCCAATGTCGGGTTTTTTTCTCTCATTTGCCCATTGTTGGGAGAAACCCCAGGGGAAAAAAATTGAACACCCTTTTTTTAAACAAAAAGCCCCCCAAAATCTGGAAAAAAACTGGACCCTCTCCCCAGACACAATGTTCTCAGGAATCGTGTAAAGAACCACTGCTAAAGGAAAACGGCCCAAAATTTAAAGGGGGGGAAGGGGCAATTTTAGGTAATGGACAAGATTAAAACTTAGAAAAACCTATCACAAACACCCAGATGGGGTCTTCTCTGAAAACGGAAGGGGGGAAAAAAATCCATAGAGTTTGGGGCCCCCATGGTTTTTTGGGCACGGCAAGGATCCAACCACTAGAGCGGAGCAAGGCTTGGGGGGGAGAGCAAGTCCCCGGATGCAAAAATTCCCTGACATCACGAGACAAGGTGGCCCACCAAAAATTTTTAACCAAGTCCTGGAAAACCAAAAAAATTCCCCGGGGTG
>JARQOD010006886.1:0-41069 GCA_033576555.1 Oophaga sylvatica | reverse complement strand
GTTCATCTCGCTATTTAAGCCATTAGACATCAGGGTATTCATTTCAAAATCATTTTGCTCTCTTCGCGGGACATTTGTGAATAAAATTACCTCTCCTCCAACTTTTATTAACTTTTTTAATTCCGATGACTTTGATGTCTTTGATTGAACCACTGTGGTGTTTTTAAAAAATGTTGGGATAAAGGGTGTCTGTAAACTTGTTCCTAATATTACTTAAATGTTCCCTATTCTGACACTCATAGGGCGTATAGTGCGTCCTATGTATAGTTTGCCACAAGGGCACATGATCCCATAGATGACCCCTTGAGAGGAACATGTAATGAAATCCTTAATTTGGATTTCTGTTGTTGATGGGTTATCATAAATTGTTTTTTAGTGCCCAGTTTTTTGCATGGTAGGCATTTATGGCATGGGAAAAAACCAGAAGGGAGGTGCCTTTCTTATTTCGGATTTTTTGGCATAGTTGCCATTCCTATTGGACTATTTGGAGCTACAGAAGGGTAGCTGTGCAACTCTCTCATTATATATAACAAAGAAGCCATCTATTGCACCTCTTGAGCGCCTTCGATCCTCTAATCATACAGGGAACCATTGCTCCTGACATTCATCCATTCAGGTAACTGAATACTTCAGGTTTACCTTCTTCTTTTGCATCACTATTTCTCTGTATTATATCACATATATTATATCAATTGCAACCGATATCTTGTTCAGTATACCACCTATGGTCTTTGAGCGCAGATTATACATATATGCATGTGTTCAACATTAGTTTCTATATTTGACAAACTAAGTGGGTTTGTCTTTTAATCTTGCTGCTAGAGACCTATTGTGTTTTGCGCCCATGTTTTCTACCTCTTTTTTTATTATAATATAATTTCTCTCATTATTCTGGCATTTGACAAATATTAATAATTATAGTAATCCTAATTGAGCTAAAACGAGAAAATGGGAGAAGCTTGGAAGCCTAAGAACACCATCCTAACTGTGAAACTTAGGGTTGCTGCATCATGTTGTAGAGTTAAGGATAACAAGGTAAGTGTTTTGGAGTGGCCATCACAAAGCCCTGATCTCAATCCTCATGAAAATTTGTGGGCAAATTTGTGGGCAAAGCTGAAAAGGCAGGTGAGAGCAAGGTGACCTGCAAACCTGGATCACTTACACCAGTATTGTCAGGAAGAATGGACCCAAATTCCAACCAATTATTGTGGGAAGCTTGTGGAAGGATATCCCAAACGTTTGACCCAAGTCATTCAGTTTACGGGCAATGGTACCAAATACTAAAGGAATGTAATGTAAACTTTCAGCAGCAGATGAAGGAAGGGAGACACACTAGTCATTACTAGTGGGTAGGCGGAGCCCACATAGGATAGAACACCTCAGATTAAAAGAGTGTGACCGGCCCCTCCAGCTTGGGCTCCTCCTACTCCAGCTCTCCAGTCTAAAATTTGAGGTGACAGAGGATAGTCGCTACTGAAGCAGCTCCTCAGAAGATTTTTTTATTTTTATCGGACAGGGACTTGGACCCCCGTGGTCTTGAGGTATCAGGGGTCTCAGCGCTGCTGGACCCCCCCCTCTCCCTTGGCGGATCTGTATTACCCTGTAAGGTGGTCCCTGCAGAACCCTGCGGCCCTGGGGGATGAGGATTGCTTCCCTGGCGGGGACGCAAACCGCGCTTCTGGGGTCACTGCGTTCCCCGCCCTGGGGGGAAGCTACGGGCACAGCGCCACAAATCCCTGGGGGTCCCTGTGGCGCTCAGCTGGGTGAGTACTCAACATTTTATTGATGTGTTTGAGTGCTTCAGCGGCTGCTGCGGCAGCCGCTGTTACAGTTTTCAGTGTGGTGATTGTGTGTTATGTTTCGGTAGCTGAGGAGTGCAGGTAAAAAAGGCAATACACCAGAGCAGTTGGAATCTATAGATTGCAGTACCCTGACTAACCACCACAACTAGAGGCAGCCGTGGAGCGTTCCTACGTTGGTCCTAGACGCCTCGTCACAGCCTGAGAAACTAACTACACCTAAAGATAGAAATAGGAAAGCTATCTGCCCCGGAGCAGAACCCCAAAGATAATAGAAAGCCCCCAAACAAGTAATGGCGGTTAGACAAGATGAAATACTGACACAGAAAGAAAATAGTATGAGCAAACGCTGGGGCCCAAACTAACTAAATAGAAAAGGATAGGAAGGGCACTTACTGCAATCCCAGAAAACCCTGAAAAGCACCAACTCTACTAATTTCAAAATCACCTGAGATCACACGACCTCTACCACCTAAATTAGTTCTCTGGTGTAACAAAATCAAAACAGCAGCCACTGAAAAAACTGGAAAAAGCAAAAGTACAAACATCAGTGGCTGAACTAAACTGAGAGGGCAAAAGCCCCCGGAGGGGACCCAAAAGGCCCCCACAGAAGTGCAGGACAAAATGCAAAAATATAGCACAAAAACAAAAAGAAGAAAATGTCTTATCTGTTAGCAGGAGATGCAGACACGACACAGCAGGCTACAAGGGAAACAGGAATGAAGGATTCAGACCAGAACAATTGATCACCGGCAACCCTGATGGGAAGGTGACTCCCTTATATAAGACCAGTCAGTAACACCTGATTCCCAGTCCTCACAATCTTCACTGGACAGACCAGCACCGCTTGTAACCACCAGAGGAAGCCTCTGCTCAGAACTCATCTCAAACCCATTCACAACAGTACCCCCCCTTGAGGAGGGGTCACCGAACCCTCATTTGAGCAACCAGGTCGGTCAGGATGAGTTCTATGATACGCACGGATAAGTCTCCTAGCATGGATGTCCGAAGCAAACACCCAAGAATTGTCTTCCTGACCATAACCTCTCCATTTAACCAAATACTGGAGTTTCCGTCTAGAAAAACGAGAATCTAATATTTTCTCAACCACATACTCCAGATTGCCCTCAACCAAAACAGGGTCAGGAGGCACAGCAGCAGGAACCACTGGCTCAACAAACCTCTTCAACAAGGACTTGTGGAACACGTTATGGATCTTAAATGTCCCTGGAAGAAGCAAACGAAAAGAAATAGGATTAATAATCTCCATGATCTTATAAGGTCCAATGAACCTAGGCTTAAATTTAGGAGATGCCACTCTCATAGGAATATTCTTTGAGGACAACCAGATCAAGTCCCCCACTTTAAACCGAGGACCATCAGTCCTATGCCGGTTAGCAAACCGCTGGGCCTCTCCTGAGAGAGGGACAACCTCTCCACTATCTGGTCCCAAATCTGTTGCATACGCTCCACAACAGAGTCAACACCTGGACAGACAGAAGCCTCCGTCTGTCCTGAAGAAAATCAAGGGTGAAACCCAGAATTACAGAAAAACGGAGACATCAAAGTGGCAGAGCTAGCCCTATTATTAAGAGCAAACTCAGCCAAAGGCAAAAAGAGACCCAGTCATCCTGATCAGCAGACACAAAGCATCTTAGATAAGTCTCCAATGTCTGGTTTGTTCTCTCAGTTTGACCATTGGTCTGAGGATGAAATGCCGAGGAGAAAGACAATTGAACACCCAGTTTAGAACAAAAAGTCCTCCAAAATCTGGAAACAAACTGGACTCCTCTGTCAGACACAATGTTCTCAGGAATGCCGTGTAAACGAACCACGTGCTGAAGGAACAACGGCACCAATTCAGAGGAGGAAGGCAACTTAGGTAATGGCACAAGATGTATCATTTTGGAAAACCTATCACAAATTACCCAGATGGTGGTCATTCTCTGAGAAACAGGAAGGTCGGAAATGAAATCCATAGAGATATGGGTCCATGGTCTCTTGGGCACAGGCAATGGCATCAACAAACCACTAGAGCGAGAGCAAGGCTTGGAGCGAGAGCAAGTCCCGCAGGACTGCACAAATTCCCTGACATCACGAGACAAGGTAGGCCACCAAAAGGACCGACTAACCAAGTCTCTGGTACCAAAAATTCCGGGATGCCCAACCAATGCGGAACAATGAATCTCAGACATCACACTCTTTTTCCACTGGTCCGGGACAAACAATTTTCCAACAGGGCAGCACTCGGGCCTATCCTCCTGACACCCCTCCAGAGCAAGTCTCAAATTGGGCGAGATGGCGGAAAGAACTACACCCTCTTTCAAAATAACAGAAGGATCAGATAACTCAGGAGAGTCCGCAAGGAAACTCCTCGAGAGGGCATCCGCCTTAACATTCTTAGTGCCAGGAAGAAAGGAAACCACAAAATTAAAACGTGTGAAAAACAAGGCCCACCTGGCCTGTCTAGGATTGAGTCGCTTGGCAGATTCCAGATAGACCAGATTCTTATGGTCCATAAGGACCACCACCTGATGTTTGGCTCCCTCCAGCCAATGTCTCCACTCTTCAAAAGCCCACTTCATGGCCAATAACTCCCGATTACCCACGTCATAATTACGTTCAGTAGGAGAAAATTTTCGAGAGAAAAAGGCACAAGGGTTACTTTTAGAGGTCTCTGGATCTTTTTGGGACAAAACGGCACCTGCCCCAATTTCAGAGGCATCAACCTCCACCTGAAATGGCAGAGAAACATCAGGCTGCCGTAGAACAGGAGCAGAAGTGAATCTCTGCTTAAGTTCCTGAAATGCAGAGACTGCCTCAGGAGGCCAATTCACCACATCAGAACCCTTTCTGGTCAAATCAGTTAATGGTTTAACAATAACCGAGAAATTACCAATAAATTTACGATAAAAATTGGCAAAACCCAAAAATCTCTGAAGAGCCTTTAATGAAGTAGGTTGGACCCAATCACAGATGGCCTGAACCTTGACCGGGTCCATTTCAATAACAGATGGGGACAAAATGAATCCCAGAAATGAGATCCTCTGTACGCCAAAAAGACACTTTGATCCCTTCACATACAGAGCATTCTCTCTCAAAATCTGGAATACAGTTCGAACATGTTTCACATGAGAGTCCCAGTCATTAGAAAAAATCAAGATATCATCCAAATAAACAATCAGAAATGTGTCCACAAAATCCCTGAAAATGTCATTCATGAAGGACTGGAAGACGGAAGGAGCATTAGTGAGCCCAAAGGGCATCACTAGGTACTCAAAATGCCCTTCAGGGGTATTGAATGCCGTCTTCCATTCATCCCCGTGCTTAATGCGAATAAGGTTATACGCCCCCCTGAGGTCAAGCTTGGTAAACCAAGTAGCGTTTTTCACCCTGGAAAACAGGTCAGAAATCAAGGGTAACGGGTATTGATATTTCACAGTAATATTGTTCAAGAGACGATAATCAATACACGGCCTTAATGAACCATCTTTTTTGGCCACAAAGAAAAAACTGGCACCTAAGGGTGAAGAGGATGGTCTGATATGACCCTTCTCCAATGATTCCTTGATATAAGACCGCATAGCGTCATGTTCAGGTACAGACAAGTTAAAAAGGCGACCTTTAGGGAATTTACTACCCGGCACTAATTCATATGAAGAGATGCAGCTGCATGGGTATATCAAAAACAGTGGGTCACACAAATAAGTGTGACCAAATCACCACTCATATAAATACAATAGGGAGGAGGAAACAAAGAGTCACTGGTGACAAAAAATATATGTATATAGTACAAAATATTTATTTAAACATATCAAAAAAGTGACACAAAAATATATATGAACAATGACAACACTTTAAAAGGGACAGGTGCGAATACAAGGGGAGAGATCTCCCAGCAGTGAGGCAAAAATACATTTGTGGCAAAGATGGTAGTATAATACATTAGAGCTCATAACACATGGAGTGTTTCCCCACAAAGAAGGTATGAAAATAACAGAGCTACACATAGTATTGCCACATAAAATAGAGCATGCTTTTCATAGAACAGTGTGCATAGGTAAAAAACACCAGTAGAGATAAGTACAATGCTGGTCGGTCTGTCACAAGAGCATGCTCACCAAATAGAGTATAAAGCCACACTGGGAGAAGTCACCCCCAATGGAGATGCGACCCCAACGCACGTTTCGTGGCACGCCTGCCACTTTCTCAAGGGGATAGCGATATCTGGTACAAAGGACCTTTAAATGCCTCCCACAGTCAAGTCACATGTCAGACATCAACGAATAGGAGCAGGTATAGCGGCGCATGCGCCGTTGGAGCCGGGGAGGCCCCCAGTGGCAGCGGCGTCATGCACCCGGGCGCGCGCGCCGGTCAAAAGCCAGAGCGCGGTCCGGGCACAGAAAGACGCCCCACCACATGGGGAGCCGCCGGGGCAACAACGGGGCATGCGCACACCAAGCTCCGCATAAATACATAACAACAGCAGGATATAAGAAGCAGTGACCTTAATGTAAAAGATACATAATTGTAGAATAACATATACAATGAGGTCAAATTGAAGCAGAGAAGGTAACAGATCGCACTATCTTCAATACATCAAACGATAGTACAAACAACAAAGTCATATATATTAAATCATGTGATCTGTCGCTGTGTTCTCGCTTTGTTTCTCCCAGCATCTCACATCCGCCAGTCCGTGGGGGTAAATTCAAAAGGTCCAATAAAATCAATGAAATAGACAGAAACTGTGAAAAATAATTTATAAAAAATAAAAGATTAAATTAAAAGAAGAGAAGGCATCACATAAACCCAGTGAGGGAATATCAGCGACAACATGTTATAAAAAAGAGGCAAAATTTAGGGATTCGTTGAGGCCACTGGGCGCCATTGTATCAAGTTGGACTATCCAACGCGCCTCCATTTGAGACAGTATTTTCTTGTAATCCCCACCTCTAATGCCGAGGTGCAGGATATCAATGCCGCGTACCCTAAAAGATGTAGCATCACAGTTATGATAGCGTTTAAAGTGACGCGGGATTGTCTTAAGATCTGAAACGTCTGAAATGGTTCTTGCAGCGGAAATGTCCCTAACGTGCTCCCTGATACGTATTCGCAGTTCCCTGGTGGTTAAGCCAACGTATATCTTCGGGCAGCCACATGTGGCGTAATAAATAACATTCGAGCTGCCACAAGATATACGCTGGCGAATGTCATATATCTTATCACCACCAGAGGACGAGAAATTCAGGGCACGTAGGGCATTGGCGCACGCAAGGCAGTGGCCGCAAGGAAAGAAACCAACGGTGGGACCACGAGAACCAAAAGTATTTACAGAAGGTGGAATGTAGTGACTGCGAACGAGAGTATCTCGTAAATTTTTGGATCGTCTGGATGTCATGGAGGGGTAGCTGCCCAGTGAGCGAAACAGGGCAGGCTCGGTTTTGAGAATGTCCCAATGTTTAGTAAGAATTCGTCGAATATCAAACCACTCATGATTGAATGTGGTAATAAATCTAATCGGACCCTCATCATTCCCCCGTCTAGCCGTACGAGTAGAGTAAAGAAGGTCGTCCCGTGGAGTTGTTCTTGCCCGATTGTATCCTTTCTTGATACATCGGTTACTATACCCGTGCCCTAAATCGATCACCAAGGTCCCTGGCTTGGGCCTCAAAGGCATCATCAGTAGAGCAGTTACGTCGCATTCGAAGGAACTGTCCGACCGGGACGGCCCTAATGGTGGCTGGATGGTGAGCTGATTTGGCATGGATCAATGCGTTCACAGAGGTCGGTTTCCTGAACACATCCGTGCGAAGACGACGATGGATGTCAATCTCCATGGATATGTCCAGGAATTCGACCCTCTCACAACTATGTTTGTAAGTTAGATGGATGTTAAGAGAATTCTGATTCAGCTCTGCCATAAAATCCTCGAGCTGCTGCACCGTCCCACCCACAACATCAAGATATCATCAATATATCTAAACCAGTACAGCACATGGGAGGCGGCCTGTGCGCCCACATCGCCAAACAAGGATCTCTCCCAGGCACCCAGGAAGAGATTTGCGTAAGAGGGCGCACAGGCCGCGCCCATGGCTGTACCACGTCTCTGTAAATAGAAAACGTCCTTAAATACAAAAAAGTTGTGGGTAAGGACATAGTGGAGCAGCTCGAGGATTAACTCACACAAAGGGCCGTCCAGGTCGGAGGCACCCAGGAACAGGCGAACCGCAGCCAGGCCATCGGAGTGGGCAATACACGTGTATAAAGACTCCACGTCGGCTGTCACCAAAATGGTAGACTCATCCACAAGGATGCCATCCACCCGTGCCAGGACGTCCTTAGTGTCACGAATAAAAGACGGTAGTGTCTCCACGATCGGTTTAAGGTAGAAATCAATGAATTTACATACCGAATCACATGGGCCATCAATGCCCGACACTATAGGACGTCCCGGTGGGTCAAGGGCATCCTTGTGGATTTTCGGAAGTAAGTAAAAGGTAGGGGTCCTAGGGTTCTTCACCAATAAACCCTCATACACCTTTTTAGGAATAGTATTAGACTCATACGCACCATGTAGGATATCCTGGAGTTCCAAGGAAAAGGAGGACAAGGGACTAAATGACAATCTAGTATATGTATCAGAGTCCCTCAGTTGACGAAAAACCTCACGTTCATATTTATCACAAGGCCAGATTACGATATTCCCCCCCTTGTCAGCAGGTTTGAAGACCACGTCAGGAAGAGATTCCAGTTGTGACAATGCTTGACGTTGTCCATGTGTTAGATTATCAAATCTACGTCTTGTGGAGAGATGTTTTAAGTCTTCAGTCACAAGCTTTGTAAATACCTCCACCGCTGGACACAGTGACAAGGGGGGGAACCGCGTAGATCTGGGCAGTATTTTAGTGGGGAACCTACTTGTACTAGAGGTAGATTGTTCCTCAAGTAGCTCCTCAAGATTGTGTAGAGCCTCCCTTTCATTGTCACTCCAGGATTCCGACAATTGGCTACGACTGTGTAACTTCTTCAATATGAGTTTACGGGAGAATAGGTGGAGGTCCTTCAAAACTGTAAAAAAATTAAAGGCATTAGTTGGTGAGAAAGTTAGGCCCCTACCTAAGACCTCTAATTGGACGGCAGACAGCGTATGATGGGAGAGGTTCACTACCTGTAGTCCGCCCTGTGACGCAGGCTGGGCCGATCCCCCTCCATGATTTTTTATCTTGGTAGTCTGACGTGTCGTCATCTTTTTTACTGCAGTCACGACATTATCTTGAGCTGAACCGTGAGACTTTTTAGAAGAAAAATCATCATTTGTGGATATATTAGACCGCACAGAAGTAGATCTTGATCTAGAGTAGGAGGTATTTCGATATCTAGGGCGTGATCTATCGGTGGGATTGCGCCACCTATAAACTCTGGAGAGTAATTTATCCTGAGTATCACGTTTGAACTTCTTAGATTTAGTGGACTGAATTTCCAATGCCCACTTTTGAAGGTCCGCATCCACTGAATCATTCAATTTTTTAAGATTCTCACTAGTCAGGTCACGTTGCAACACAATCTGAACTGAGTCGATCTCGGATTCAAGTGTTTTTAAGGTGTCAAGATTCATTTCTTTTAATAATTGCATGAAACCAATGGAGCAGGTGTTAGCAAGCTCCTCCCAACGACTTTTAACAGAGTCTTCCTGAATAGGGAATGATGGAAACACTAGAACCCTAAGACCCCTAGGTATCAGATTGTTCTGTATATACTTGTCCAGGAACTCGTGGTTCCACCAGACCTTGGTTCGTTTTTTAAGAAGATCTTTAAAAAGAAATATAGCCTCTTGTATATCTCTCTGAGATCCCTCACTGGATCCATCCGCACCATCCTGTAGTGTTTCATTGATTTGAGCACGCCAAGTGGCATCTTTGGCTCGAAAATCCATGGAAGAGCTGGGAGAAGCTGTGAACAACACAGAAACAATTAGTATGAAGAGATGCAGCTGCATGGGTATATCAAAAACAGTGGGTCACACAAATATGTGTGACCAAATCACCACTCATATAAATACAATAGGGAGGAGGAAACAAAGAGTCACTGGTGACAAAAAATATATGTATATAGTACAAAATATTTATTTAAACATATCAAAAAAGTGACACAAAAATATATATGAACAATGACAACACTTTAAAAGGGACAGGTGCGAATACAAGGGGAGAGATCTCCCAGCAGTGAGGCAAAAATACATTTGTGGCAAAGATGGTAGTATAATACATTAGAGCTCATAACACATGGAGTGTTTCCCCCACAAAGAAGGTATGAAAATAACAGAGCTACACATAGTATTGCCACATAAAATAGAGCATGCTTTTCATAGAACAGTGTGCATAGGTAAAAAACGCCAGTAGAGATAAGTACAATGCTGGTCGGTCTGTCACAAGAGCATGCTCACCAAATAGAGTATAAAGCCACACTGGGAGAAGTCACCCCCAATGGAGATGCAACCCCAACGCACGTTTCGTGGCACGCCTGCCACTTTCTCAAGGGGATAGCGATATCTGGTACAAAGGACCTTTAAATGTCTCCCACAGTCAAGTCACATGTCAGACATCAACGAATAGGAGCAGGTATAGCGGCGCATGCGTCGTTGGAGCCGGGGAGGCCCCCAGTGGCAGCGGCGTCATGCACCCGGGCGCGCGCGCCGGTCAAAAGCCAGAGCGCGGTCCGGGCACAGAAAGACGCCCCACCACATGGGGAGCCGCCGGGGCAACAACGGGGCATGCGCACACCAAGCTCCGCATAAATACATAACAACAGCAGGATATAAGAAGCAGTGACCTTAAATGTAAAAGATACATAATTGTAGAATAACATATACAATGAGGTCAAATTGAAGCAGAGAAGGTAACAGATCGCACTATCTTCAATACATCAAACGATAGTACAAACAACAAAGTCATATATAATAAATCATGTGATCTGTCGCTGTGTTCTCGCTTTGTTTCTCCCAGCATCTCACATCCGCCAGTCCGTGGGGGTAAATTCAAAAGGTCCAATAAAATCAATGAAATAGACAGAAACTGTGAAAAAATAATTTATAAAAAATAAAAGATTAAATTAAAAGAAGAGAAGGCATCACATAAACCCAGTGAGGGAATATCAGCGACAACATGTTATAAAAAAGAGGCAAAATTTAGGGATTCGTTGAGGCCACTGGGCGCCATTGTATCAAGTTGGACTATCCAACGCGCCTCCATTTGAGACAGTATTTTCTTGTAATCCCCACCTCTAATGCCGAGGTGCAGGATATCAATGCCGCGTACCCTAAAAGATGTAGCATCACAGTTATGATAGCGTTTAAAGTGACGCGGGATTGTCTTAAGATCTGAAACGTCTGAAATGGTTCTTGCAGCGGAAATGTCCCTAACGTGCTCCCTGATACGTATTCGCAGTTCCCTGGTGGTTAAGCCAACGTATATCTTCGGGCAGCCACATGTGGCGTAATAAATAACATTCGAGCTGCCACAAGATATACGCTGGCGAATGTCATATATCTTATCACCACCAGAGGACGAGAAATTCAGGGCACGTAGGGCATTGGCGCACGCAAGGCAGTGGCCGCAAGGAAAGAAACCAACGGTGGGACCACGAGAACCAAAAGTATTTACAGAAGGTGGAATGTAGTGACTGCGAACGAGAGTATCTCGTAAATTTTTGGATCGTCTGGATGTCATGGAGGGGTAGCTGCCCAGTGAGCGAAACAGGGCAGGCTCGGTTTTGAGAATGTCCCAATGTTTAGTAAGAATTCGTCGAATATCAAACCACTCATGATTGAATGTGGTAATAAATCTAATCGGACCCTCATCATTCCCCCGTCTAGCCGTACGAGTAGAGTAAAGAAGGTCGTCCCGTGGAGTTGTTCTTGCCCGATTGTATCCTTTCTTGATACATCGGCACTAATTCAATAGCGCAGTCATAGCTCCTATGGGGAGGCAAGGATGCAGATTTACTTTCGCTAAACACATCAGAAAAATCAATCAAAAAGTCAGGAACATCCTGAGCCTGGGGGGAGGCAGAAAAAACAGGAGTGTTGGTATTAACACATTGGCAGCCCCAACTGGTTACAGACACAGATTTCCAATCCAAAACAGGATTATGAGACTGTAACCAAGGGAAACCCAGCACGATAATGTCATGCAGATTATACAGAACCAAAAATTTGCAGCACTCCTGGTGATCAGGTTCAACCCTCATTATCACCTGAGTAGAAAACTGGGGTTTATTCTCAGCCAAAGGGGTAGAATCGATCCCAGTAGGGGAATAGACTTCTGTAGGGGTATCAAGGGAAACCCACAACGTTTAGCAAAATCATAATCCATCAGGTTAATAGCTGCTCCAGAATCAACGAAAGCCTGAGCAGAAAATGAGGACAGAGAGCATATCAGAGTGACAGTTAATAAAAACTTAGTCTGAACACTACCCAAGACAACTGAGCGTGCAAAACGTCTTCCCCGCTTAGGGCAGACTGAAATAGCATGAGAGGCATCACCACAGTAGAAACATAACCCATTGCGCTTTCGAAACTCATGACGCTGTGCCCCAGACACCACTCTATCACACTGCATGGGTTCAGAAGCTGGTTCACAAGGCAACACTATTCCACGCATACTTCTCCGCTCACGCAAACGTCTGTCAATTTGAATCGCTAATGACATAGAATCATTGAGACCAGAGGGGACAGGGAATCCCACCATAACATCCTTTACATTATCTGACAGACCCTTCCGGAAAAGGGCTGCCAAAGCGTCGTCATTCCATTTGGTCAGGACTGCCCACCTACGGAATCTCTGACAGTATAACTCAGCGTCATAAGGCCCCTGATTTAATGCCAACAAGGCTTTTTCAGCTTGATCAGTGACATTAGGCTCATCGTACAATAACCCAAAGCCTGAAAAAATGCATCAACATCACTCAAAACAGGATCCCCAGGTGTCAGGGAAAAAGCCCAATCCTGAGGATCGCCGCGCAGGAGAGAGATGATAATTTGAACCTGCTGCGCTGCGTTCCCTGAGGACTTAGATTTTAAGGCAAAAAACAATTTACAATTATTTTTGAAATTCTGAAACTTAGCTCGATCCCCTAAAAACAAATCTGGCATGGGAATCCTAGGTTCCACAACAGGCAACCTAGCAAGATATGCAGCAATACGCTGATCCACACGGCCAGACAACTGTGCAAACTCCATTGAGAGAAAAGATCCTCCCCAGCACCCAGAGATACAGAGGGAAAAAAATGCAACAAACAGAAAAATATCTCTGACAACTCTACAACCTTTTTTCTTTCACAATATTTTTTCCCTTCTGTGAGTACCATACAATTTTCAATTTTTTGGGCCGGTGATACTGTTATGTTTCGGTAGCTGAGGAGTGCAGGTAAAAAAGGCAATTCACCAGAGCAGTTGGAATCTATAGGATTGCAGTACCCTGACTAACCACCACAACTAGAGGCAGCCGTGGAGCGTTCCTACGTTGGTCCTAGACGCCTCGTCACAGCCTGAGAAACTAACTACACCTAAAGATAGAAATAGGAAAGCTATCTGCCCCGGAGCAGAACCCCAAAGATAATAGAAAGCCCCCAAACAAGTAATGGCGGTTAGACAAGATGAAATACTGACACAGAAAGAAAATAGTATAAGCAAACGCTGGGGCCCAAACTAACTAAATAGAAAAGGATAGGAAGGGCACTTACTGCAATCCCAGAAAACCCTGAAAAGCACCAACTCTACTAATTTCAAAATCACCTGAGATCACACGACCTCTACCACCTAAATTAGTTCTCTGGTGTAACAAAATCAAAACAGCAGCCACTGAAAAAACTGGAAAAAGCAAAAGTACAAACATCAGTGGCTGAACTAAACTGAGAGGGCAAAAGCCCCCGGTGGGGACCCAAAAGGCCCCCACAGAAGTGCAGGACAAAATGCAAAAATAAGCACAAAAACAAAAAGAAGAAAATGTCTTATCTGTTAGCAGGAGATGCAGACACGACACAGCAGGCTACAAGGGAAACAGGAATGAAGGATTCAGACCAGAACAATTGATCACCGGCAACCCTGATGGGAAGGTGACTCCCTTATATAAGACCAGTCAGTAACACCTGATTCCCAGTCCTCACAATCTTCACTGGACAGACCAGCACCGCTTGTAACCACCAGAGGAAGCCTCTGCTCAGAACTCATCTCAAACCCATTCACAACAATTGTGTCCTTTTGTCCGCAGGTGGATGCCTGCAGGACATGGGAGCGGGGAGCAGAGTGAGTCGCGCGCCATTTTTTTGAGCCGGCGGGGGGCGTGGCTTTATGTTTTCCCGTCTTTCGCGGGCAGGAAGCGCTCTGAGCGCGCGCTTTGCCCTGCCTCTTCTCTTCCGGCTCCTCTCCTCAAGCGCGGCGGCCATTACTGACAGCCTCCTCGGGCTCCTCTCTCTCCGCTCCCTCCGACCGACCGAAAGGAACAAACTGCACCGCGGCCAGCTGGGTGAGTCGCTTCTACCTTTCTGAGGGCAGAAGCTTGACCCCTTCACCCCCACAGCGCAGGGCACCTTTCTGAAGGTGCTGCCAACTGAACGCTCCCGCTCACGATCACAATAACGACGCATACTAATGCGATCGTTTTTTTGTGATCGTTTTAATGTCGCTAGTAGCTGCCACAGTGGGCGATCTCATTGACGACGCATAAGTGGTTAGCGATCTATTTAGTGACTTGGGCGGTCATTGCGATGTACAAATTAGCGCAATATGTTAGTGATCTTGTAGGCGTTCTTGTTTAATGTGGCACATTGTCCTGCAGCTGCTACCTCATAAGAGGCACCTGGGGCTCGCACACCCTTTTCATTAAACAAGGGTTGTGGGGAGTCTGCGACATTAACCCCTTCTTTGGCGGTTAACCCTTTATTGGGAGACAGCTGGGGTATCTCTCTCTTTAAGAGCTTTAACCCTTCAGCGTTCGTTTTGCCTTTGAAAACCACACTGTTCTAGTTGCTGACAGGTTTTGACCTGCTATATACTGTGTGAGGGCATGTCAGATCAGGGTCCAGGTGCGGACCGTCTCCCACATCCGCTACAGGATCAGTCTCGCGTATCTGACACGCAGACCTCGACTGCGTCAAGCGCAGCAGTCGGAGGTGTCAGTGATGTCAAAATGGAGGCCCTCGCTCGTTCTATTGATGGCCTGTCTGAACTTCTAGGTCATTGGGTGTCAGCTAGATCCTCTCATGGCAGGAAGCGACACAGGCCGGTGCCATCTTCCCCGCTTAGCGACTCGGAGATTTCGGGCATGGAGGGTTCCCCTTCGAGCTTGGATGGGGAGATGTCCGATTCGGATAAGGAGGATCGGCAGGGACACTCTGCCTCTCTTTTGAGCCGTACAGAGGCTTTTATTGGAGCCATGAGGGAGGCGTTACAGTTACCAGAGGAGGTAACTAGACGTCCTGGTAAGTCGGCCCGGATGTTTCAGGAGTCGCATAGGTCGCGATCAGCCTTACCATCTCTGGATGAGCTTAATGGGGCAGTGGAGAAGGAACGCCTGTGTCCAGATAAACGTTTTCAGGGGACACGGTTTTTTGAGACGCTGTATCCGTGTACTACGGAGTTGATTGATAATTGGATTCCTTCTCCTGAAGTGAATGTCCCTTTATCCCAGCTTAGCAAATCCTCATTACTTCCTGTTAAAGGGAAGGCGAGTCTGCAGGATCCGCTGGACAGAAAAACGGAGATGGCAGCGAAATCCATCTATGAGGCCGAGGGTCATGGATTCAGAGCAGTGCTAGGATCCATGTGTGCTTGTAAAGCTTCCCTGAGCTGGTTAGACCGTCTACGGACGGCGTGGCAAGATGGATCCCCACTATCCGAGGTAGAGGGGCTTTTCAAGTCATTGGAGGATGCAGCCCGATATGGCAGTGATGCAGGTTTGGATGCTGCCTCAATGCTGTCCAGTGCACAATCCTCGGCGATCACAGTCAGGAGAGCACTGTGGCTTAGACAGTGGACCGGAGACGCGGTTTCCAAGCAAGGTTTGCTTTCTTTAGCTTACAAGGGTGGTCAGCTATTTGGATCTGACCTCACGGAGCTGATTGCCAAGGCAAAGGCAAAAGAAACGGCTTTACCGCAGCGAAGAGCTGTGACTTCTGCGTCTGGCAGGCATAGTGCCGGTAGTAGTCGGCGGTCCTTTCGATCCAGGGGACGGTTCGGTCAGCCCTCTTGGGGATCGAGTCGTCCCTCTTTTTCAGGAAAAAAGAACGCTCAGAAATCCCGCACTCCCTGGAAACAGAGCTTCCGCCAAGACAAGCGGGAAGCTGACAAAAAGCCCGCTAAGGCGGACTGACGCCAGGGTCTCACTCGAGGGCTCTCGAGTGGGGGGTCGCCTGCTCCAATTCGAACCGACTTGGGCTTCCCGCGTGTCGGACGCCTGGGTGACGCGAGTTGTGTCGGCAGGCTACTTCATAGAGTTTCTTTCTCGACCTCCAGACAGTTTTTGCCAATCCCGCATTCCGTCAGAGCCCGAGCTATTTGCCGCTCTACTGCGGGAGGTCGATTCCCTTCTTCAGAAGGGTGTGGTGGTACCAGTTCCACCGGAGGACCGGGGAAGAGGGTTTTATTCCAACCTCTTTGTAGTCCCCAAAAAGGAGGACAAATTTCGCCCCATTCTGGATCTCAAAAGATTGAATCGGCATGTCCGCACCCGGAAATTTCGCATGGAGTCACTTCGCTCCGTTGTGGCGGCCTTGTCGCAAAACGATTTTTTGGTGTCAATCGACATTCGCGACGCTTATTTGCATTTCCCCATCGGAAGGGCCCTCCAACGCTTCCTTCGTTTTGCCATAGGTCAGGACCATTACCAGTTTGTGGCCCTGCCATTCGGGTTGGCCTCAGCACCCAGAGTTTTTGCAAAAATTCTGGCTCTCATGGCGATTCTGCGAAGACAGGGGGTTACAATTTCTTCCCTATCTGGACGACCTTTTGATTGTGGCGTCCTCAAAGGAGGAGGCGGTGACGGCTCGCAATCTATCCCTTCAGCTCCTGGAGGACTTCGGGTGGCTGGTCAATTGGGAGAAGTCGTCTCTGGAACCGTCGCAGTCAATCCTGTTTTTGGGAATGCATTTCGACACGGTACGAGCAGTGGTGCCTCTGCCTCCAGACAAGCAAGCGAGTCTTCTTCGTTATGTGCAGGTTATGAAGTCTGCGACAGCAATGTCCCTTCGAAGGTGTATGCGCCTTCTGGGTTTGATAGTGGCGTCAATGGAAGCAATTCCGTTTGCCCAATTTCATTCCAGGGCTCTCCAAATGCTCATCTTGAACCGTTGGGATCGATCGCAGTTTTCACTGGATTGCAGTGTCATCATCTCCCACAGGGTGAGAGAGTCTCTAGAATGGTGGTTACGTCCGGAAGCGTTATCCCTGGGGAAGTCCTTCTGTAATGTATGTGGTACAGTTCATATAGCGTCTTGTGCTTGGGTGCGATGAAAATACTTGAGACACAGGTTGATAAAGAAAGTCTTGTATTGCTTCATACAAATTGGCAAAAATAAACACACAGGTTGCAAACACAGAAGCAGGAGACACAGCAGGCCAGAGTAATCTAAGCTCAGCAATAACTCTCCACAACAGATTCAGATCTTCTTCTCTGTTACCGCAAGTCCATGCAAACGTGAGGCTCTCAAGAGCAGAGTTCAGAGTCCACAAGTGCTTCAGAGTTCCTCAGTAGGAATGGCTGGAGTACAAGGTCCAAGGCTTCAGGAGTCAGAACACAGGTTCACTGCAGGCTAGATTCTGAAGCACTGATTGCTCAGCTGTGGCTGTTTAAGAAGCAAACTGAGAGAATCAGGGCGGGAACATGCAAGCTGGAAAACTCCATTTTGACTGAGGGCAAGATAGCTGCAGCAAAACAGAAAGCAAAATGGCCGACGAACAAACTGAGTTTCAGAAACAGATACACAGAACCTTACATTACTCCCCCCTTAGGGACAACCTCCGGATGACCTCAGACCAGGCTTGTGTGGGTACCTCTGATGAAACTGACGGAGCAAGCGAGGAGCATTAACGTTATTGACTGGCTCCCATGAGTTGTCCTCCACTGGGTAGCCCTGCCATTTAATCAGATATTGTAACTGATTTCTATACAACCTGGAATCTAAAATCCTTTCCACCACAAATTCTTCCTGACCATCGACTAGCACTGGGTCAGGGCAAGGAGAAGAACGTCCAGGAAACGTATTGGGTGTCGCAGCCTTTAGTAGGGATACATGAAAGACAGGGTGGATTCTCATAGTTCTGGGCAATTGAAGACGACAAGCAACGGCACTTATAATCTTACTGATTTTATAGGGTCCAATGTACTTATGTCCCAACTTAGACGATGGAATCCTTAACTTAAGATTTCTGGTTGACAGCCAGACCAGGTCTCCTACCTTAAAAGCTGGTGCAGGTTTACGAAATTTATCTGCTGCCTTCTTGTACCTTTCCTGAGCCGATTCCAGATTCTCCTTTAGAAGATCCATATTCTTCTGTAAAGTCGTGACTCTTTCAGCCACTGCTGGCAAAGGCGTCTCTATGGGAAATCGTGGTAGAATGTTAGGATGATAACCTAGATTAGAGTAAAAAGGAGACTGTTTAGTGGAGGCACTCTGAGAGTTGTTGTAAGAGAACTCAGCCAATGGAAGTAGATCCACCCAATCATCCTGTAGGTGGCAGATAAAGCAGCGGAGATACTGCTCCAGGGTTTGATTGATTCGTTCGGTTTGTCCATTAGTCTGGGGATGAAAAGCAGAAGAAAGGTTTACTTTAATGTCCAATGCTGCACAGAAATTTTGCCAAAACCTAGAAGTGAATTGCACCCCTCGATCCGAAATAACCTCATCCGGTACTCCATGTAAACGAAACACATCTTTAATCATCAAATCTGATGTCTGTTTTGCAGTGGGTAAGCCGACACAAGGGATAAAATGAGCTGCCTTTGTTAAACGGTCAACCACCACTAGAATAGTGTTCTTCCCTTGAGAGGTTGGTAATTCCACAATGAAGTCCATAGAAATGGATCCCCACGGGCGGGACGGGGTGGGAAGAGGCTGTAACAGACCAGTTGGTGAAGAGCGAGGTGTTTTGCATCTTGCACAAACCTCACACGAAGTGACATAGTCCAAAACATCCTTCCTACAAGTGGGCCACCAAAAGAAACGAGAAAGAAATTCCTGTGTCTTTAGAATTCCTCTATGCCCGGCTATTTTGGAATCGTGAATGAGTTGCAATACTCTCAATCTGACTGTTTCAGGTATATACAGACGTTGTCCCAGAATCCACACACCATTCTTAAAGACAAGACTTACGTCCCTTGGGGGTTGAGCCAAAAAAGAATCCGCATGGTATGCTTCCTTGATGTCTTTAATTAGGTCTTGATGATGAATCACTCCTAGGAATCTAGAGTCAGGAAGAATAGTCTTAGGAGGAGTAATTGGACGTGTCTCTGCTGAGTAAATCCTAGAGAGTGCATCAGCCTTTCCATTGCGCGATCCTGGTCTATAAGAAATAATAAAATTAAATTGGTTTAAGAAAAGATTCCAGCGAGCCTGGCGAGGAGTCAGGCACTTAGCCGACCTGATAAACTCAAGATTACGATGGTCTGTCAGAACGACTATTTGCTGTGCAGCTCCTTGAAGAAGGTGTCTCCATTCTTTGAAGGCGGCAATAATGGCCAACAACTCTCTATTGCCCACATCGTAGTTCTTCTCAGCCGAAGACAACTGCTGGGAAAAGAAGGCACAGGGATGCAAGACATTCTTCTCACCTGTTCTCTGAGAGAGTATTGCTCCCACGGCACAGTCTGAAGCATCCACCTCTATTATGAAGGCAAGCTCTGGGTTGGGATGTACTAGGATAGGTGCAGTGGTAAATTTATCTTTTAGACGGGAAAATGCTTCCTGGGCTTGGGGAGTCCAGGAGAACTTAGACTCTTTCCGGGTAAGTTGGGTGATAGGTGACACTACCTCAGAGAAATTTCTAATGAAACGTCTATAGAAGTTTGCAAACCCGATGAAGCGCTGTACCTCCTTCACATTTCTAGGACTTGGCCAATCATTGATGGCTTGGGTTTTACTTCCATCCATACTAATTCCTTGTGTAGACAGTACATACCCCAGAAATTGAATTTCGGTCTTATGGAACTCACACTTTTCAAGCTTGATGTAAAGATGATTTTGTCTTAGACGTTCCAAGACCATTCTCACATGTCCATGATGTTCCTCTGTGGAGTTAGAAAAAATTAAAATATCATCCAAATAAATTACCACGAATGTATCTAGGAGATCCTGAAGATGTCATTCACCAAGTGTTGGAAAGTGGCTGGGGCGGTACTCAGACCAAAAGGCATAACCAGATATTCAAAGTGTCCATAGCGTGACCTGAATGCAGTCTTCCATTCATCCCCAGGTCTAATACGGACTAAGTTATAGGCCCCACGAAGATCTAGTTTAGAAAAAATTTTGGCATGTCGCACTCTCTCCAATAACTCAGGGATTAAAGGCAATGGATAACGGTTTTAATAGTAACCTTATTGAGTTCCCTATAGTCTACGCATGGTCTCAGGGATCCATCTTTCTTCTTTACAAAGAATATGGGTGCCCCTGCAGGAGATGAAGAGGGGCGTATGAAGCCCTTGGCTAGATTTTCGTCTATGTACTCTTTTAAAGCCTTCAGCTCGGGCCCCGCCAGGGGGTAGATCTTACCAAAAGGTATCTCTGCTCCAGGCAATAATTCAATTGGACAATCATATGGACGGTGAGGAGGAAGCTGGTCAGCGTTCTTCTTGTCACATAAATCCACATAGTCCTGGTATACAGCTGGTAGTTCAGGGACTGACATGGTTCCTTTAGGAACAGAGCAAGCTGAAATTTTTGGACTCATCTGTTTCTCTGGAAAGTGTAATTCCTTGGTCTCCCAGTTAATGGTAGGATTCTGAGCCTGCAGCCATGTAGCCCTAGAATAATGGGAAAGTGAGGAGAAGAGATAAGCATAAAGGACAGTTTCTCTTGATGATCTTTACCCATAAGAACCTTTAAAGGCTCTGTTTCCTGATCCACTGGTCCAGAGGTCAGCAGGGAGCCATCCACAGTTTCCATCTGTACTGGAGTAGCCTTCTTCACTGAACGTATTCCCTGTTTTAGAGCAAAGGAGACATCCATAAAATTTCCACTTGCACCTGAGTCGATCATAGCAGAGCTAGACACCCAGGCTGAGTCAACCCAGAGTTTGATGGAAAGAAAACAGTGAGAATTGTTTTTCTTACAACTCAGCTGGGACACCGCTGAGGAAACTTGAAAGATGGCAGCATTTACACAGTCAACGTCCTCAGAGGTAACGGAGTTTAAGTCCGAGAAATCAAGATCTGTTGCTGCAGCTCTCTCTGGAGCCTGAGGCTCGGACCTGACAGATCCCCTCTCGCAACACTCACAATGAATGAGTGCTGCAGTAGTCTTGCGAGAACGGCTGGGACAGTTAATAATAAAGTGCCCTGACTTACCACAATAAAAACATAGATTCTCCTTAAAACGATGTTCCTTGCGTGCATCACTAACCCGTCGTAGTAAAGAGTCTACCTGCATGGGTTCAGGTTCAGGTTCCCGTGTAATCCTATTCAAAGGTTCCTTAGCTGGAGAGGAAGGTAGGAAAAGGTTAGTACGATTGTTTTCGAACCATCTCTCTTGCCTGCGTTCAGTTAAACGAGTATCAATACGGATGCAGTAGTTAATAAAGTCACCTAACGCAGTGGGAGGGTCGGCACGAGCAAGTTCATCCTTAATCAGTGGGGATAACCCCTTTCGAAAAATAGATTTTTTGGCGGAATTGTCCCAGGTGGTATCAAGGGCCCATCTCCTGAAATCCAAGGCATATTCAGCTACCGAGTGCTTACCTTGGCGCAAAGCTAACATGGCTGCTTCAGCTGTTGCACCTCGATTGGGGTCATCAAACACCTGCCCCATGGCTGAAATAAAATCATCAAGGTGATTCAAACAATCATCCTCAGTCTCAATCAGAGGGTTTGCCCATATCAAAGCCTTGTTGGTAAGCAACATAATTATAGTAAGCACCTTAGATCGTTCAGTAGGAAATTGTGAAGCATGTGCAGAAAAAAAAAGATTGCATTGATTAACAAATCCCCTGAATTTTTCACGTTCACCACCAAAACGAAAAGGGGGCAACTTGGGAATCCCAGAACTCGGGGCCACGGCAGGAGCCTGGACTCGCCCCTCCAGAACCTCAATCCTGGCTCGCAAATCCTGGGTAGTCTGTCCAACCACTTGCAAATTGTGATTATTTAGGTCCTGAAGATTTGTAAAACGGGTCTTTATATTCTGCAAATCTGCAAGGATATTATCAGTCACTCCGCAAAGTTCCTTTATGCGGGCCTCCATTTTCCAGATCTTTTAAGACAGGATACTGGAAGAAGAGGAGAGAAAAAAAAAAAAACAATAGTGTTCACCTGTGGCAACACTGAAGAAAGAAAAAACTTTAAGGGAACTGCTCACCTGGAATGGTTGTGAGAAGTCACAACCACTATCATCACAGAAAGCTTTCAACCAGACATCTGATATCCAGAGTTTCAGCAGACAAAAAGAGAAGAGAAAAAAAAAAAAAAAAACAATAGTGTTTACCTGTGGTAACACTGCAGAAAAAAAACTTAAGGGAATTGCTCACCTGGAATGGTTGTGAGAAGTCACAACCACTGTCATCACAGAAAGTACAACCGGACATCCGATATCCACAGTACAGCAGACAAGCCTTTCCAGACCCAGCAGACACTAACGTTTGGCTTCAGAATCTTGTAATGTATGTGGTACAGTTCATATAGCGTCTTGTGCTTGGGTGCGATGAAAATACTTGAGACACAGGTTGATAAAGAAAGTCTTGTATTGCTTCATACAAATTGGCAAAAATAAACACACAGGTTGCAAACACAGAAGCAGGAGACACAGCAGGCCAGAGTAATCTAAGCTCAGCAATAACTCTCCACAACAGATTCAGATCTTCTTCTCTGTTACCGCAAGTCCATGCAAACGTGAGGCTCTCAAGAGCAGAGTTCAGAGTCCACAAGTGCTTCAGAGTTCCTCAGTAGGAATGGCTGGAGTACAAGGTCCAAGGCTTCAGGAGTCAGAACACAGGTTCACTGCAGGCTAGATTCTGAAGCACTGATTGCTCAGCTGTGGCTGTTTAAGAAGCAAACGGGAGAATCAGGGCGGGAACATGCAAGCTGGAAAACTCCATTTTGACTGAGGGCAAGATAGCTGCAGCAAAACAGAAAGCAAAATGGCCGACGAACAAACTGAGTTTCAGAAACAGATACACAGAACCTTACACCTTCCTTCCTCTGAGGTGGTCGATCATAACCACCGATGCCAGCCTGACAGGCTGGGGGGGCGTCTGGAACGATCTCTGGATTCAGGGAGTATGGTCGTTGGAAGAGTCTGTCCTGCCGATCAACATCCTGGAATTGAGGGCAATTTTCCTTTGCCTCCAACACTGGACGGTCCCTTTAAGCGGTCTACCAGTCCGAGTGCAGACAGACAACGCGACGGCGGTCGCGTATATCAACCATCAAGGTGGGACGAGGAGCTTCAGGCTCATGATGGAAGTGTCTCGAATTCTGGTATGGGCCGAGGCCAGAGTGCCAGCCATCTCTGCGATTCACATTCCAGGAGTTTAGAATATAACAGCGGACTTCCTCAGTCGCGAAAAGATGGATCCCGGAGAATGGAGTCTTCATCCGGAAATTTTTGCGCTGCTGTGCTCCCGTTGGGGGACTCCCCAAGTGGATGTGATGGCATCCAGGGTCAATGCCAAGTTACCGACATTCATGTCCAGGTACAATGACTCGAAGGCTGTGGCGGTGGATGCTCTGGTGGCTCCTTGGGACCATTTCGAGCTAATTTATGTGTTCCCACCGATATCCTTACTTCCTCTGGTTTTGCGTCGGATCAGACTGGAGAGAGTCCGGCTATATTGATAGCCCCAGATTGGCCAAGGAGGACGTGGTTCTCAACGCTGGTGTCGCTTCTGGCAGCGCCTCCACTTCCACTCCCTCTTCGCCCGGACCTGTTAACCCAAGGGCCCGTTCGTCACCCGGACCTGAAGTCTCTGCGTTTGACGGCGTGGCTCTTGAGACCGAAATCTTGACCCGTCAAGGTTTTTCAGCCAAAGTCATTGCCACTCTGCGAGCTGCCAGAGGTCCGGCTACCACTAGAATTAATCATAAGACTTGGGAAGCCTTCTTTTCGTGGTGTTCGGGTTCTTCTAGGAACCCGAGGAGTTTTTCCATTCCCAATTTGTTGGCCTTTTTTAGTACGGGCTGGACAGGGGTTTGGCAGTTAGCACTTTGAAGGGCAAGTTTCTGCTCTGTCCTTGCTATTTCGGAAGGCTATCGCTTCGCATAGGGACGTACGTTCCTTTTTTCGCGGAGTAACCCGTCAGTTTCCGCCGCGGAAGGCGCCTGTGTCTCCCTGGCGGCTCAATCTTGTCTTGGAGGCTCTTCATCATGGGCCTTTTGAGCCTATGGACTCTGTTAGCCTTTCTTTGCTTTCTTGGAAGGTTGCCTTCTTAGTGGCGGTCACTTCTTTGAGAAGGGTTTCTGAGTTGGCGGCTCTCTTGCTCGCCTCCTTTTCTGGAGTTTCTCCCAGATCGCGTAGTGCTTCGCACACATGGCGACTTTCTACCTAAAGTAGTATCACAGTTTCATGTTAACCAGGATATTGTGTTGCCCTCGCTCTGTCCGGAGCCAAGGAATGCGAAAGAACGAGCCTTGCACACATTGGATTTGGTGCGGGCTTTAAAGTTCTATTTGTCCATTACTCAAAATTTTCGGAAGTCGGATTCTCTGTTTGAGATTCCAGCAGGTCGTCGACGTGGGCAACGAGCTTCCAAGGATTCTATAGCTCGTTGGATTCGGTCAGCCATTTTAGAGGCTTACCGACTTAAGGGCGACCCTTGCCCGATTAAGATTCGAGCTCACTCCACAAGGGCTGTGGGTTCATCGTGGGCTTTTCATCAAGGAGCCTCGGCAGCTCAGCTCTGCCGGGCGGCGACCTGGCGTTCCGTCCACACATTTACAAAATTTTATAAGGTGGACGTTAGTGCTTCCGCTGATGCGGCCTTAGGACGTAGGGTCCTGCAGGCGGCTGTAGTTTAAAAGTTCTTGTGAACTTATAGTTAGCGCTATTTGCGCATTTATCTAGGTTGTGGGTATCTGCCTTTTTTGCTTTCCTGCCCACTCTTATTTTTGGACTGCTTTGGGACGTCCCACTAGTAATGACTGTGTCTCCCTTCCTTCATCTGCAGCTGAAACACTGATTTTGATAAGAACTTACCTGTAAAATTCTTTTCAGCGAAGAAGGAAGGGAGACACAGATCCCTCCCATGGCAGAAGTGTGTTGTTGTTTTCAGATGCGGCGTGACCCTTCTCTGATAGCGATTATCTGGGCTGAGGTCGGCGCGCTAAGGCTTTGTTCCAGCATTGCCAGCTCATCGCAGTGGTCAGGTTCAGTGAGTAGTACCTGGACTGTGTGGTTGTTTTGGCTATATGCATAACCTGTCTTCTTGTTTTTTCTCTGAAGTCCTTCAGAAGGGGTTATATTGCTACGCTGGTGATAGTTGCTACGCTGGTGATATTTGCTCTTCCTTAAGCTTGGGTACGACTGGAGAGCTGGAGTAGGAGGAGCCCTATATAGCTGGAGGGGCCAGTCAACACTTTTTTAATCTGAGGTGTGTTTATCCTATGTGGGCTCCGCCTACCCACTAGTAATGACTGTGTCTCCCTTCCTTCTTCGCTGAAAAGGATTTTACAGGTAAGTTCTTACCAAAATCCGTGTTTCGTGGTGTTCGGGTTCTTCTAGGAACCCGAGGATTTTTTCCATTCCCAATTTGTTGGCCTTTTTGCAGTACGGGCTGGATAAGGGTTTGGCAGTTAGCACTCTGAAAGGGCAGGTTTCTGCTCTGTCCTTGCTGTTTCGGAAGGCTATCGCCTCGCGTAGGGACGTACGTTCCTTTTTTGCGGGGTAACCCGTCAATTTCCGCCGCGGAAGGCGCTTGTGTCTCCTTGGCGGCTCAATCTTGTCTTGGAGGCTCTTCAACATGGGCCTTTTGAGCCTATGAACTCTGTTAATCTTTCCTTTCTCTCTTGGAAGGTTGCCTTCCTAGTGGCGGTCACTTCTTTGAGAAGGGTTTCTGAGTTGGCGGCTCTTTCTTGCTCGCCTCCTTTTCTGGAGTTTCACCCAGATCGCGTAGTACTTCGCACACGGGGCGATTTTCTACCTAAAGTGGTGTCACAGTTTCATGTTAACCAGGATATTGTGTTGCCCTCGCTTTGTCCGGAGCCAAGGAATGCGAAGGAACGGGCCTTGCACTCATTGGATTTGGTGCGGGCTTTGAAGTTCTATTTGTCTATTACTCAAAGTTTTCGGAAGTCGGATTCTCTGTTTGTGATTCCAGCAGGTCGTCGACGTGGGCAACGAGCTTCCAAGGATTCTATAGCTCGTTGGATTCGGTCAGCCATTTTAGAGGCTTACCGACTTAAGGGCGAACCTTGCCCGATTAAGATTCGAGCTCACTCCACGAGGGCTGTGGGTTCATCATGGGCTTTTCATCAAGGAGCCTCGGCAGCTCAGCTCTGCCGGGCGGCGACCTGGCGCTCCGTCCACACATTTACGAAATTTTATAAGGTGGACGTCAGTGTTTCCGCTGATGCGGCCTTAGGACGTAGGGTCCTGCAGGTGGCTGTAGTTTAAAGTTCTTGTGAACTTGTATTTAGCGCTAGTTGCGCATTTATTTAGGTTGTTGGGTATCTGCCTCTGTTGGTTTTTTCTTGCCCACCCTTATTTTTGGACTGCTTTGGGACGTCCCACTAGTAATGACTAGTGTGTCTCCCTTCCTTCATCTGCTGCTGAAAGACGGATTTTGGTAAGAACTTACCTGTAAAATCTTTTTCAGCGAAGAAGGAAGGGAGACACACATCCCTCCCATGGCAGAAGTGTGTTGTTGTGTTTTCAGATGCGGCGTGACCCTTCTCTGATAGCGATTATCTGGGCTGAGGTCGGCACGCTAAGGCTCTTTTCCAGCATTGCCAGCTCATCGCAGTGGTCAGGTTCAGTGAGTAGTACCTGGGACTGTGTGGTTTTTTCGGCTATATGCATAACCTGTCTTCTTGTTTTTTTTCTCTGAAGTCCTTCAGAAGGGGTTATGTTGCTACGCTGGTGATATTTGCTCTTCCTTAGCTTGTGTACGGACTGGAGAGCTGGAGTAGGAGGAGCCCAAGCTGGAGGGGCCGGTCAACACTCTTTTTAATCTGAGGTGTTCTATCCTATGTGGGCTCCGCCTACCCACTAGTAATGACTAGTGTGTCTCCCTTCCTTCTTCGCTGAAAAGGATTTTACAGGTAAGTTCTTACCAAAATCCGTCTTTTGACTTTGCGGTAAGTAATAAAAATGCCTTACAATATTTTCTTTCTCATTATTCTGGCATTTGGCAACTGTTAATAATTATGCTAATCCTAATTGACCTAAAACTAGAAATATATAAACAGTGAAGGAAATAATTATTTGATCCCTTGTTGATTTTTGTAAGTTTGCCCACTGACAAAGACATGAACAGTCTTTAATTTTAAGGGTAGGTTAATTTTAACATTGAGAGATAGAATATCAAAAATTAAATCCAGAAAATCACATTGTCTTCATTTTATAAATTTGCATTTTGCAGTGAGAAATAAGTATTTCATCCCCTACCAACCATTAAGAGTTCTGGCTCCTACAGACCAGTTAGACGCTCTTAATCAACTGAATTATAGACAGCTGTCTTACATAGTCACCTTTATAAAAGACTCCTGTCCACAGACTCAATTAATCAGTCAGATTTTAACCTCTACAACATGGGCAAGACCAAAGAGCTTTATAAGGATGTCAGGGACAAGATAATAGATCTGCACAAAGCTGGAATGGGCTACAAAACCATAAGTAAGACGCTGGGTGAGAAGGAGACAACTGTTGGTGCAGTAGTAAGAAAATGGAAGAACTACAAAATGACTGTCAATCGACATCGATCTGGGTCACCATGCAAAATCTCACCTCGCGGGGTATCCTTGATCGTGAGGAACGCGAGAGATCAGCCTAAAACTACATAGGGGGAGCTTGTTAATGATTTTAAGGCAGCTGGGACAACAGTCACCAAGAAAAGCATTGGTAACACATTACGCCGTAATGGTTTAAAATCCTGCAGTGTCCACAAGGTCCCCCTGCTCAAGAAGGCACATATTCAGGCCCGTATGAAGTTTGCCAAGAAACACCTGAATGATTCTGTCAGTGATTGGGAGTAGGTGCTGTGGTCAGATGAGACAAAAATTGAGGTCTTTGGAATTAACTGATGTCGCTGTGTTTGGAGGAAGAGAACTGCTGCCTATGACCCAAAGAACACCGTCCCCACTGTCAAGCATAGAGGTGGAAACATTGTTTTGGGGTTGTTTCTCTGCAAAGTGCACAGGACTACTTCACCTCATTAATGGGAAAATGGATGGAGCCATGTAAGATAAAATTATGAGTGACAACCTCCTTCCCTCTGCCAGGACATTAAAGGGAACCTGTCACCTCTTCCACGGCCTTTTTAAATAAAAGCGCCACTAAGGCTATATTCTGTGAAGGTGGCTCATAGGAACTCTGAAATAGACAGTTTTATAATTTGTCCAACATACCACTATTGTGTCAGAGAGGTATGTCTTCTCCCCATGTGTCAACGGCCTCAGAGGTGTCAATCATCCCCTCTTGTTCCGGCCCCTGCCTCCTCTTCTTGTGACGTCACCGGCGCTGCTGCTGCCACTGCGGGGCTGGGAATCTGGCGTCAGTGCAGTGAGGAAAGAGGTGGAGGAAAGCGGCGAGATGGGGGGGACAGGTGCAGAGATCATCACTGTGCAGGTGTCAGATTCCCAGCCCCGCAGTGTGAATACATCATAACACACTGCGGGGTGGGATGTGGGGCTGCCGCTACAGCAGCGCTGGTGATGTCGCAAGAAGGAGAGGAGGCGGGGGCCAGAAACAAGAGGGGGATGATTGACACCACTGAGGCCGTCACGTTTGGAGACCTCTGATGTGCCTAAACAGTGGAAACCCTCCAATTCTAACTCCAACACTAACCCCAACACACCCCTAACCCTAATCCCAGCCGTAACCACAAACCTAACCCTAACACACCCCTAATCCCAACTGTTATGATTTGGTAGCTGAGGAGTGCAGGTAAAAAAGGCAATACACCAGAGCAGTTGGAATCTATGAGATTGCAGTACCCTGACTAACCACCACAACTAGAGGCAGCCGTGGAGCGTTCCTACGTTGGTCCTAGACGCCTCGTCACAGCCTGAGAAACTAACTACACCTAAAGATAGAAAGAGGAAAGCTATCTGCCCCGGAGCAGATCCCCAAAGAACATAGAAAGCCCCCAAACATGTAATGGCGGTTAGACAAGAAGAAATACTGACACAGACAGAAAATAGTATGAGCAAACGTTGGGGCCCAAACTATCTAAATAGAAAAGGATAGGAAGGGCACTTACTGCAATCCCAAAAAACCCTGAAAAGCACCAACTCTACTAATTTCAAAAACACCTGATATCACACGACCTCTACCACCTAAATTAGTTCTCTGGTGTAACAAAATCAAAACAGCAGCCACTGAAAAAACTGGAAAAAGCAAATGTACAAAACATCAGTGGCTGAACTAAACTGAGAGGGCAAAAGCCCCCGGAGGGGACCCAGAAGGCCCCCACAGAAGTGCAGGACAAAATGCAAAAATAAAGCACAAAAACAAAAAGAAGAAAATGTCTTATCTGTTAGCAGGAGATGCAGACACGACACAGCAGGCTACTAAGGAAACAGGAATCAAGGATTGAGACCAGAACAATTGATCACCGGCAACCCTGATGGGAAGGCGACTCCCTTAAATAAGACCAGTCAGTAACACCTGATTCCCAATCCTCACAATCTTCACTGGACAGTCCAGTACCGCTTGTAACCACCAGAGGGAGCCTCTGCTCAGAACTCATTTCAAGTCCATTCACAACAGTACCCCCCCCTTGAGGAGGGGTCACCGAACCCTCACTTGAGCAACCAGGTCGGTCAGGATGAGTTCTATGATACGCACGGATGAGTCTCCTAGCATGGATGTCCGAAGCAAACACCCAAGAATTGTCTTCCTGACCATAACCTCTCCACTTAACCAAATACTGGAGTTTCCGTCTAGAAAAACGAGAATTCAATATTTTCTCAACCACAAACTCCATATTGCCCTCAACCAAAACAGGGTCAGGAGGCAAAGCAGTAGGAACCACTGGCTCAACAAACCTCTTCAACAAGGACTTGTGGAACACGTTATGGATCTTAAATGTCCCTGGAAGAAGCAAATGAAAAGAACAGGATTAAGAATCTCCATGATCTTATAAGGTCCAATGAACCTAGGCTTAAATTTAGGAGATGCCACTCTCATAGGAATATTTTTGAGGACAACCAGACCAAGTCCCCCACTTTAAACCGAGGACCATCAGTCCTATGCCGGTTAGCAAACTGCTGAGCCTTCTCCTGAGAGAGGGACAACCTCTCCACTACCTGGTCCCAAATCTGTTGCATACGCTCCACAACAGAGTCAACACCTGGACAGGCAGAAGCCTCCGTCTGTCCTGAAGAAAATCGAGGGTGAAACCCAGAATTACAGAAAAATGGAGACATCAAAGTGGCAGAACTAGCCCTATTATTAAGAGCAAACTCCGCCAAAGGCAAAAAAGAGACCCAGTCATCCTGATCAGCAGACACAAAGCATCTTAGATAAGTCTCCAATGTCTGGTTTGTTCTCTCAGTTTGACCATTGGTCTGAGGATGAAAGTCCGAGGAGAAAGACAATTGAACACCAGTTTAGAACAAAAGTCCTCCAAAATCTGGAAACAAACTGGACTCCTCTGTCAGACACAATGTTCTCAGGAATGCCGTGTAAACGAACCACGTGCTGAAGGAACAACGGCACCAATTCAGAGGAGGAAGGCAACTTAGGTAATGGCACAAGATGTATCATCTTGGAAAACCTATCACAAATCACCCAGATGACGGTCATTCTCTGAGAAACAGGGAGATCGGAAATGAAATCCATAGAGATATGGGTCCATGGTCTCTTGGGCACAGGCAATGGCATCAACAAACCACTAGAGCGAGAGCAAGGCTTGGAGCGACAGCAAGTCCCGCAGGACTGCACAAATTCCCTGACATCACGAGACAAGGTAGGCCACCAAAAGGACCGACTAACCAAGTCTCTGGTACCAAAAATTCCGGGATGACCGCCAACGCGGAACAATGAATCTCAGACATCACACTCTTTTTCCACTGGCCGGGACAAACAATTTCCCAACAGGGCAGCGCTCTGGCCTATCCTCCTGACACCCCTCCAGAGCCAGTCTCAAATTGGGCGAGATGGCGGAAAGAACTACACCTTCTTTCAAAATAACAGAAGGATCAGATACCTCAGGAGAGTCCGCAAGGAAACTCCTCGAGAGGGCATCCGCCTTAACATTCTTAGTGCCAGGAAGAAAGGAAACCACAAAATTAAAACGTGTGAAAAACAAGGCCCACCTGGCCTGTCTAGGATTAAGTCGCTTGGCAGATTCCAGATAAACCAGATTCTTATGGTCCGTAAGGACCACCACCTGATGTTTGGCTCCCTCCAGCCAATGTCTCCACTCTTCAAAAGCCCACTTCATGGCCAATAACTCCCGATTACCCACGTCATAATTACGTTCAGTAGGAGAAAATTTTCGAGAGAAAAAGGCACAAGGGTTACTTTTAGAGGTCTCTGGATCTCTTTGGGACAAAACGGCACCTGCCCCAATTTCAGAGGCATCAACCTCCACCTGAAATGGCAGAGAAACATCAGGCTGCCGTAGAACAGGAGCAGAAGTGAATCTCTGCTTAAGTTCCTGAAATGCAGAGACTGCCTCAGGAGGCCAATTCACCACATCAGAACCCTTTTTGGTCAAATCAGTTAATGGTTTAACAATAACCGAGAAATTACCAATAAATTTACGATAAAAATTGGCAAAACCCAAAAATCTTTGAAGAGCCTTTAATGAAGTAGGTTGGACCCAATCACAGATGGCCTGAACCTTGACCGGGTCCATTTCAATAACAGATGGGGTCAAAATGAATCCCAAAAATGAGATCCTCTGTACGCCAAAAAGACACTTTGATCCCTTCACATACAGAGCATTCTCTCTCAAAATCTGGAATACAGTTCGAACATGTTTCACATGAGAGTCCCAGTCATTAGAAAAAATCAAGATATCATCCAAATAAACAATCAGAAATGTATCCACAAAATCCCTGAAAATGTCATTCATGAAGGACTGGAAGACAGAAGGAGCATTAGTGAGCCCAAAGGGCATCACAAGGTACTCAAAATGCCCCTCAGGGGTGTTAAATGCCGTCTTCCATTCATCCCCGTGCTTAATGCGAATAAGGTTATATGCCCCCCTGAGGTCAAGCTTGGTAAACCAAGTAGCATTTTTCACCCTGGAAAACAGGTCAGAAATCAAGGGTAACGGATATTGATATTTCACAGTAACATTGTTCAAAAGACGATAATCACACGGCCTTAATGAACCATCCTTTTTGGCCACAAAGAAAAAACCGGCACCTAAGGGTGAAGAGGATGGTCTGATATGACCCTTCTCCAATGACTCCTTGATATAAGACCACATAGCGTCATGTTCAGGTACAGACAAGTTAAAAAGGCGACCTTTAGGAAATTTACTACCAGGCACTAATTCAATAGCGCAGTCATAGCTCCTATGGGGAGGCAAGGATGAAGATTTACTTTCGCTAAACACATCAGAAAAATCAATCAAAAAGTCAGGAACATCCTGAGCCTGGGGGGAGGCAGAAAAAACAGGAGTGTTGGTATTAACACATTGGCAGCCCCAACTGGTTACAGACACAGATTTCCAATCCAAAACAGGATTATGAGACTGTAACCAAGGGAAACCCAGCACGATAATGTCATGCAGATTATACAGAACCAAAAATTTGCAGCTCTCCTGATGATCAGGTTCAACCCTCATTATCACCTGAGTAGAGAACTGAGGTTTATTCTCAGCCAAAGGGGTAGAATCGATCCCCAGTAGGGGAATAGACTTCTGTAGGGGTATCAAGGGAAACCCGCAACGTTTAGCAAAATCAAAATCCATCAGGTTAATAGCTGCTCCAGAATCAACGAAAGCCTGAGCAGAAAATGAGACAGAGAGCATATCAGGTAACAGTTAATAAAAACTTAGTCTGAACACTACCCAAGACAACTGAGCGTGCAAAACGTCTTCCCCGCTTAGGGCAGACTGAAATAGCATGAGAGGCATCACACAGTAGAAACATAACCCATTGCGCTTTCGAAACTCATGACACTGTGCCATAGAAACCACTCTATCACACTGCATGGGTTCAGAAGCAGGTTCACAAGGCAACACTATTCCACGCATACTTCTCCGCTCACGCAAACGTCTATCAATTTGAATCGCTAATGACATAGAATCATTGAGACCAGAGGGGACAGGGAATCCCACCATAACATCCTTTACATTATCTGACAGACCCTTCCGAAAAAGGGCTGCCAAAGCGTCGTCATTCCATTTGGTCAGGACTGCCCACCTGCGGAATCTCTGACAGTATAACTCAGCGTCATCAAGCCCCTGATTTAATTCCAACAAGGCTTTTTCAGCTTGATCAGTGACATTAGGCTCATCGTACAATAACCCCAAGGCCTGAAAAAATGCATCAACATCACTCAAAACAGGATCCCCAGGTGTCAGGGAAAAAGCCCAATCCTGAGGATCGCCGCGCAGGAGAGAGATGACAATTTGAACCTGCTGTGCTGCGTTCCCTGAGGACTTAGATTTTAAGGCAAAAAACAATTTACAATTATTTTTGAAATTCAGAAACTTGGCTCGATCCCCCAAAAACAAATCTGGCATGGGAATCCTATGTTCCACAACAGGCAACCTAGCAAGATAGGTAGCAATACTCTGAACCTCAGTGGCAAGCTGATCCACACGGCCAGACAACTGTGCAAACTCCATTGAGAGAAAAAATCCTCCCCAGCACCCAGAGATACAGAAAGGAAAAAAAAAAAATGCAACAAACAGAAAAATATCTCTGACAACTCTGACCACCTTTTTTTTTCTTTCACAATATTTTTTCCCTTCTGTGAGTACCATAAAATTTTCAGTTTAGGCCGGTGATACAGTTATGATTTGGTAGCTGAGGAGTGCAGGTAAAAAAGGCAATACACCAGAGCAGTTGGAATCTATGAGATTGCAGTACCCTGACTAACCACCACAACTAGAGGCAGCCGTGGAGCGTTCCTACGTTGGTCCTAGACGCCTCGTCACAGCCTGAGAAACTAACTATACCTAAAGATAGAAAGAGGAAAGCTATCTGCCCCGGAGCAGATCCCCAAAGAACATAGAAAGCCCCCAAACATGTAATGGCGGTTAGACAAGAAGAAATACTGACACAGACAGAAAATAGTATGAGCAAACGTTGGGGCCCAAACTATCTAAATAGAAAAGGATAGGAAGGGCACTTACTGCAATCCCAAAAAACCCTGAAAAGCACCAACTCTACTAATTTCAAAAACACCTGAGATCACACGACCTCTACCACCTAAATTAGTTCTCTGGTGTAACAAAATCAAAACAGCAGCCACTGAAAAAACTGGAAAAAGCAAATGTACAAAACATCAGTGGCTGAACTAAACTGAGAGGGCAAAAGCCCCCGGAGGGGACCCAGAAGGCCCCCACAGAAGTGCAGGACAAAATGCAAAAATAAAGCACAAAAACAAAAAGAAGAAAATGTCTTATCTGTTAGCAGGAGATGCAGACACGACACAGCAGGCTACTAAGGAAACAGGAATCAAGGATTGAGACCAGAACAATTGATCACCGGCAACCCTGATGGGAAGGCGACTCCCTTAAATAAGACCAGTCCGTAACACCTGATTCCCAATCCTCACAATCTTCACTGGACAGTCCAGTACCGCTTGTAACCACCAGAGGGAGCCTCTGCTCAGAACTCATTTCAAGTCCATTCACAACACCCAACCCTAACCGTAATCCAAACCCTACCCCTAATTTTAGCCCCAACCCTAACGGGAAAATGGAAATAAATACATTTTTTATTATTTTATTATTTTTCCCTAATTAAAGGTGATAAGGGGGTTTAATTTACTATTTATAGCATTTTTTATGTTTGGCTGCTGTCACACACTAAAAGACGATTTTTATTGCAAAAAATAGTTTTTGCATCACCATATTTTGAGAGCTATAATTTTTCCATGTTTTGGCCCACAGAGTACCATTTTCGGGCATGTGACATTTTTTGATCGCTATTTATGGGGGCCGCACGGTGGCTCAGTGGATAGCACTGCAGCCTTGCAGCGCTGGAGTTCTGGGTTCGAATCCCACTAAGGACAACATCTGCAAGGATTTTGTATGTTCTCCCTGTGTTTTTGTGGGTTTCCTCCGGGTACTCCGGTTTCCTCCCACACTCCAAAAACATACAGATAGGGAATCTAGATTGTGAGCCCTTCGGGGACAGCGACGATAATGTGTGTAAACTGTAAAGCGCTGCGGAATATGTTAGCGCTATATAAAAATAAAGATTATTATTATTCCAATTTTTGGGAGGCAGAATGAACAAAAACCAGCAATTCATGAATTTCTTTTAGGGGGGGCGTTTAAAATAAAATTGATAAAGTGTTTTTATGCTTCGGATCAGTACGATTACAGCAATATCTCATTTATATCATTTTTTATGTTTTGGCGCTTTTATACAATAAAAACTATTTTATGTAAAAAATAATTACTTTTGCATCACTTTATTCTGAGAGCTATAACTTTTTTATTTTTTTTGCTGATGATGCTGTATGGCGGCTTGATTTTTGCGGGACAAGATGACGTTTTCAGCGGTACCGTGTTTATTTATATCCGTCTTTTTGATTGAGTGTTATTCTACTTTTTGTTCGGTGGTATGATGATAAAGCATTGTTTTTCAGCAGCAGATGGAAGGAAGAGAGACACACTAGTCATTACTAGTGGGTAGGCGGAGCCCAGATAGGATTGACACCTCAGATTAAAAAGAGTGTTGACCGGCCCCTCCAGCTCGGGCTCCTCCTACTCCTGCTTCTCCAGTCTAAAATTTGAGGTCTCAGAGGATAGTCGCTGCTGGAAGCAGCTCCTCAGAAGATTTTTTTATTTTCATCGGACAAGAGACTTGGATCACCAGAAGTGGTCTTGAGGTCTCAGGGGTCTCAGCGCTGCTGGACCCCCACCTCTCCCTTGGCGGATCTGTATTACCCTGTATGGTGGTCCCTGCAGAACCCTGCCGGCCCTGGGGGATGAGGATGGCTTCCCTGGTGGGGACGCAAACCGCGCATCTGGGGTCACTGCGTTCCCCGCCCTGGGGGGAAGCGATGGGCACAGCGCCACAAACCCCTGGGGGTCCCTGTGGCGCTCAGCTGGTGAGTACTCCACATTTTTAATAATGTTTGTGAGTGCTTTAGCGGCTGCTGCGGCAGCCGCTGTTACATGTATACATGTCAGGTGACTAGTGTTTTTGTCCGCAGGTGGATGCCTGCAGACATAGGAGCGGGGGAGAGAGGAGTTGCGCGCCTTTTATTTGAATTTTCGCGGCGCTCTGAGCGCGCGCTTTACTGCTGTCTCCATTTCCGGCTTCTCTCATGGAGTGCATCGGAGGCACAGCGCGGCGGCCATTACTGAAGCAGGCTGAAAGCTTCCTCGGGCCTTTCACTTCCTCCCCTCCCGGCAAGACGCTACACCGCGACCAGCTGGGTGAGTCGCTTCTTACCCGTCTGGGCAGAAGCTTAACCCCTCACCCCCACAGCGCGGGCGCCTTTCTGAAGCACTAATGGGTGGCAGACTGCGCTGTCCTGCAGCTGTTATCTTATAAGGGGGCTCGCACATCCTTTTCATTAAAGAGGTTGTGGGGAGTCTGCGACATTAACCCTATTAGATGGTTAACCCTTTCAGCGCAAGAATCCAGCAACTACCCCCGTAGGTTCTATTCCAGTTTGGATCAGAACATAAAGGGTTAATTATACTGCTGACATATTCTGCTGATATTTTAAATTGAGGGACAGCTGAGGTAGCTCTCCCCTTTAAGAGCTTTAACCCTTCAGCGTTCTTGTTTCGTCCACTTAAGAAACCACACTTTTTTCTAGTTACTGACAGATTTTGACCTGCCATATACTGTGTGAGGGCGTCTCCCAGATCCGCTACAGGATCAGCCGCGCGTATCTGATACGCAGACCTCGACGGCGTCAAGCGCAGCGGTCGGAGGTTGCAGTGATGCCAAAATGGATGTCCTCGCTCGTTCTATTGATGGCCTGTCTGACCTTTAGGTCATTGGGTGTCAGCTAGATCCTCTCATGACAGGAAGCGACACAGGCCGGTACCATCCTTCCCACGTAGCGAATCAGAGATCTCTGATATGGAATGCGGATCAGATGGGGAGTTATCCGATTCGGATAAGGAGGATCGGCAGGGGCATTCTGCCTCTTTTTTGGGCCGAACAGAGGCTTTTATTGAGGCCATGAGGGAGGCGTTACAGTTACCGGAGGAGGTAACTAGATGTCCTGGTAAGTCGGCCCGAATGTATCAGGAGGCGCATAAGTCGCGATCGGCATTACCATCTCTGGACGAGCTTAATGGGGCAGTGGAGAAGGAACGCCTGTGTCCAGATAAACGTTTTCAAGGGACACGGTTCTTTGAGGCACTATATCCGTGTTCTACGGAGTTGATTGATAATTGGATTCCTTCTCCTGAAGTGGATTTCCTTTATCCCAGCTTAGTAAATCCTCATTGCTCCCTGTTAAAGGGAAGGCGAGTCTGCAGGACCCGCTGGACAGAAAAACGGAGATGGCGGCGAAATCCACCTTCGAGGCCGCGGGTCATGGATTCAGCGGTGCTAGGATCCATGTGTGCTTGTAAAGCTTCCCTGAGCTGGTTGGTCCGTATACGGACGGCGTTGCAAAATAGATCTCCGTTATCCGAGGTAGATGGGCTTCTCGAATTGTTGGAGACTGCAGCCCGATATGGCTATGATGCAGGTCTGGATACTGCGTCACTGTTGTCCAGGGCGCAATCCTCGGCGGTCACAGTCAGAAGAGCACTGTGGCTTAGACAGTGGACCGGGGACGCGGTTTCCAAGCAAGGTTTGCTGTCTTTAGCCTACAAGGGTGGTCAGCTATTTGGATCTGACCTCACAGAGCTGATTGCCAAGGCAAAGGCAAAAGAAGCGGCTTTACCGCAGCGAAGGGCTATGGCTTCTGCGTCTGGCAGGCCTAGTGCCGGTAGTGGTCGGCTGTCCTTTCGGTCCAGGGGACGATTCGGTCAGTCCTCTTGGGGATCGGGTCGTCCCTCTTTTTCGGGAAAAAAGTCCTCTCAGAAATCCCGCACTCCCTGGAAACAAAGTTTCCGTCAAGACAAGCGGGAAGCTGACAAAAAGCCCGCTAAGGCGGACTGACGCCAGGGCCTCACTCGAGGGCTCTCGAGTGGGGGGTCGCCTGCTCCATTTCGAAGCGACTTGGTTTTCCCGCGTTCCGGACACCTGGGTAACGCGGGTCGTGTCGGCAGGCTATTTCATAGAGTTTTCTTCTCGACCCCCGGACAGTTTTTGCCAGTCTCGCATCCCGTCAGAGCCCGAGCTATTTGCCGCTCTGCTGCGAGAGGTCGAATTCCTTCTGCAGAAGGGTGTGGTAATACCGGTTCCGCCAGAGGACCGGGGAAGAGGATTTTATTCCAATCTTTTTGTGGTCCCCAAAAAGGAGGACAAATTTTGCCATATTCTGGATCTCAAAAGATTGAATCGGCATGTCCACACCCAAAAATTCCGCATGGAGTCGCTTCGCTCCGTTGTGGCAGCCCTGTCGCAGAACGACTTTTTGGTGATGTTCACGTCGGAAGGGCTCACCAGCGCTTCCTTCGTTTTGCCATAGGTCAGGACCATTACCAGTTTGTGGCTCTGCCATTCAGCTTGGCCTCAGCGCCCAGAGTTTTTACAAAAATTCTGGCGCCTCTCATGGCAATTCTTCGAAGACAGGGGGTTACGATTCTTCCCTACCTGGACGACCTTTTGATTGTGGCGTCCTCAAAGGAGGAGGCGGTGATGGCTCGTAATCTATCCCTTCAGCTCCTGGAGGACTTCGGGTGGCTGGTCAATTGGGAGAAGTCGTCTCTGGAACCGTCGCAGTCAATCCTGTTTTTGGGGATGCATTTCGACACAGTACGGGCAGTGGTGTCCCTACCTCCAGACAAGCGGGCATGTCTCCTTCGACATGTACAGATTATGAAGTCTTCGACGGCAATGTCCCTTCGGAAGTGTATGCTCCTTCTGGGTTTGATGGTGGCGTCCATGGAGGGTGTCATCATCTCCCACAGGGTGCGAGAATCTCTAAGATGGTGGTTACGTCCAGGAGCGTTATCCCTGGGGAAGTCTTTCCTCCCTCCGAGGTGGTCGGTCATAACCACCGATGCCAGCCTGACGGGCTGGGGGGGTGTCTGGAACGATCTCTGGATTCAGGGAGTATGGTCATCGGAAGAGTCTGTTCTACCGATCAACATCCTGGAATTGAGGGCAATTTTCCTTTGCCTCCAACACTGGACGGTCCCTTTGAGCGGTCTGCCAGTCCGAGTGCAGACAGACAACGCGACGGCGGTCGCGTATATCAACCATCAAGGCGGGACGAGGAGTTCCAGGCTCATGGTGGAGGTGTCTCGGATCCTGATTTGGGCTGAGACCAGAGTGCCAGCCATTTCTGCGATCCACATTCCAGGGGTTCAGAATATCACGGCGGACTTCCTCAGTCGCGAGAAGATGGATCCCGGAGAATGGAGTCTTCATCCGGAAATTTTCGCACTGCTGTGCTCCCGTTGGGGAACTCCCCAAGTGGATTTGATGGCATCCAGGTTCAATGCCAAGTTACCGACCTTCATGTCCAGGTACAAGGACCCGAAGGCTGTGGCGGTGGATGCTCTGGTGGCTCCGTGGGACCAATTCGAGCTAATCTATGTGTTTCCGCCGATATCTTTACTTCCACTGGTGCTCCGTCGGATCAGACTGGAGAGAATCCCGGCTATGTTGATAGCCCCAGATTGGCCAAGGAGGACGTGGTTCTCGACACTGGTGTCGCTTTTGGCAGCACCTCCATTCCCACTTCCTCTTCGCCCGGACCTGTTAACCCAGGGGCCCGTTCGTCATCGGACTGAAGTCTCTGCGTTTGACGGCGTGGCTCTTCAGACCGAAATATTGACCCGTAGAGGTTTTTCAGCCAAAGTCATTGCCACTCTGCGAGCTGCCAGAGGTCCGGCTACTACTAGGATTTATCACAAGGCTTGGGAAGCCTTCTTTTCGTGGTGTTCGGGTTCTTCAAGGAACCCGAGGATTTTTTTCCATTCCCAATTTGTTGGCTTTTCTGCAGTACGGGCTGGACAAGGGTTTGGCAGTTAGCACTCTGAAGGGTCAGGTTTCTGCTCTGTCCTTGCTGTTTCGGAAGGCTATCGCCTCGCGTAGGGACGTGCGTTCCTTTTTTTCGCGGAGTAACCCGTCAGTTTCCGCCGCGGAAGGCGCCTGTGTCTCCTTGGCGGCTCAACCTTGTCTTGGAGGCTTTTCAGCATGGGCCATTTGAGCCTATGAACTCTGCTAGCCTTTCTTTACTTGCTTGGAAGGTTGCCTTCCTAGTGGCGGTCACCTCTTTGAGAAGGGTTTCTGAGTTGGCGGCTCTTTCCTGCTCGCCTCCCTTCCTGGAGTTTTACCCGGATCGAGTAGTGCTTCGCACACGGGGCGACTTTCTACCTAAGGTGGTGTCGCAATTTCATGTTAACCAGGATATTGTGTTGCCCTCGCTTTGCCCGGGCCCGAGGAATGCAAAGGAACGGGCCTTGCACACATTGGATTTAGTGCGGGCCTTGAAGTTCTATTTGTCTGTTACTCAAGGTTTTCGGAAGTCAGACTCTCTGTTTGTGATTCCAGCAGGTGTCGGCGTGGTCAACGAGCTTCCAAGGACTCTATAGCTCGTTGGATTCGGTCGGCCATTTTGGAGGCTTACCGACTTAAAGGCGAACCTTGCCGATTAAGATTCAGCTCACTCCCCGAGGGCTGTGGC